>PVJO010001723.1:67605-162770 GCA_004026905.1 Hystrix cristata
AAAAAAAAAAAAAAAAAAAAAAAAAAAAAAAAAAAAAAAAAAAAAGAAAAGACATCAATCACATAATTTTTCCTCGCCCTCAAGAGCTAAGTACATTGTTAGTGAGGGGTGCAGCTCAGCAGCTGAGCACCTGCCTGGTGTGCGTGAGGACTTGGCTTTGATCCCAGCGCTGAAAAAGAATATTTAGTACATTACTAAAGTCTGCACTTCACAATTGATGCATATGAGACTCAGAAAAGTTGTATAACTTGCCTCAGTTTGTACGTTGGCAGAGCCACACTTTGAAATCCATTTGTACATAAGTGTTTATAATGATACCCCTTTGGTGTATCTAAAATTGCACATTAATTCCTGTTCTTTCGTGGGGTGAGTATTTTGAGGACCTAGAACTATAACCACTTGCATGCATGCTATGGCTAGGAAAGATCATGTTGAGGACAGATGCTTTTCCAATTAACTTTCAAAAATTAAAAAAAATTACAAATGTGGAAAAATTCAAGCAGCATATAAAGTTATAAAATAAAAAAGTAAAATCTCTTCTGCTGTCCTTTTAGAAATAAAACTGTTGGTTCAGTGACTCAGAGTCTGCAGGGAAGGGGCCCAGCCTGGGTGGCATAAGAGCATGGGGGCCTCTCCCACCCTGGGAGGTGGGGTCACCTCTCAGGTCATCCCTGCCCGCGCGCTACATGCTCCCAGACTCCTGTCACATGGTATAATCACTCGGAAGGTTTGTCCCTTTCTTTTCCAAAGTTGTCTTGAATCTATGAGATTTTGTTTGAAAGATACAAATAGCATCACTTCTCACCAACTGGTGGGTGGCGCCCTTGAAATCCCAGAGCAGAGTTAACGAGCAGATCACGTCCATCCCACCTATTGACACTCCATTTCAGCATGAATCTCAAAACTAACAGCCAGCGGGGGGAGCGACCAGCAAGAGACTTTTAAAAAGTATTTTAAATATATGTTTTTAACATTCTAATGATATTGGAAGGAAATTTGAATTTCTTAGGATCTACGAGAAAGTGTACTTTCAAGGATTGCTAACGGCCTCTTGTGGGGCACCAACATGTCATATGTCTTGGACACTGTTCCAGTCTCAGGAATGTCTTAGAGCTCAGTGATTGGAAGTGACAATGGAATTTTGACCAGAAAACCAGTGCCCCAAAGAGACATGGGACTATGTGGCAATTTGTAAAGTCCCTTGGATGGCCAAAAACTTACACCTCCCTCAGCGGGTAGCTCTCTATGGAAATGGCTGAATGACTATGGTTCTTAGAACACAAAGATCAGAAAGAGCTTTGTCTCAGAAAGAACTTTGACTGTGGTTCTTAGAACACAAAGATCAGAAAGAGCTTTGTTGCTAGTACTAAAACTCAGCTCTGGAGTTCAATCTGCTTCCATATATGAGCACTGAGGCAAAGGGAAATCTTATAGGGGCTTGGCAGCCAAGCAGCTCGTATTTGAATCCCTGCTAGCTGGACTGCAGGTAGGATGTGTTCTTTTCCATCAGTTTCACCTTTGAATCTGTATAGAAATTGTCCTGGATTCATGCAATTAGGGAGAAAGGAATGAACCAAGGCTGTGAAGCATGGACAGTGTTGAACGAAAATGAATGTGTTTCCTTCTCGGTTTGAGATTAAGTAATTGACTTCTTTTGATGTAAGAAGTTGATGCAAGAAGACACAGCCTCCTGTGAAAATATTAAACCCAGCTGGGAATGTGGTTTAGTGATGGAGAACTCTCTAGCATGTGCCTGGCCCTGGGTTCAACCTCCAGCATTGCAAGAAAAAGAAAGAAAGGGGTGGGTAGGGAGGAAGGAAGAAAGGGAAAGAAAAACCAAAATGTAAAACAACCATGCACCAGTGACTGCTCTTGGCGAACTTCAGAAAATGATCTTCTGAATTTGTAGGGTTTTAATTCCAGAATTCAGAAATTCTGAACTGCAATTTCTAGAATATTTATATCCAGTTTACAGATTGCAGTTTCTACAAAAATATGAATTATCAAGTAGATTGATACAAATAAAACTAATTCAAGCCAGGTGGGCACACCTGTAATTTCAGCACTCTGAGAGGCTGAAGTAGGAGCATCACAAGCTCAAGCCCAACCCGAGCAACTTAGCGACTTAGCAAGACTTTGTCTCAAAGCAAAACGAAACAAAACAATAAAACAAACAAACAAAAAAACCAAAATAGGGTGGAGTGGGGAGCTGGGGATGTAGGTCTATGTGCGGGCCCTGTATTCTATCCCTAGTAACCCCCCACAATTATAGTATCAAGCCCGTTCCCATCATCATAATGAGGGGATGGCCATACTTTAGATGTAATGCCAATTATAAGGTAATAAGTAAATTAAACAAATAATTCAAGTTTCAAAGTCATTCAAGGCTCAGGATATAACTTTGTGGTTGAGTGCTTGCCTAGTCTACATGAGGCCCTAGGACTGGACCCTGGCACCACCCAGCAAAAATAAAATTGAATAATTAAAAAAAACTAACCCATGAGATGAATATAAGTTATCAAAAAAAAAAGCACTGAGATTTTGACTGTGCTTACTTCATGTTAAAACTGTTTAATTTCTTAGTTTTTCTAACACAGAACTGCACAAGTCTTAATCAACTCCTCTGCCTTAAACACACGACATCAAAAATCTTCAGAAGTCAAAGACGCGATATTTTACCCGCTCTCTGCAAAACCCCAGATTGTGTCTCGGCACACAGAAGAGTGACAAGAAAGCAACGTACCGTATGAAAGAGGATAATCATCAACTGGCGAGTTCAAGTGATGATATCCCATGAACAACCCACCTACTCGATGGTGTGGCTTGTCATCCTCATCATAGAATTAATTTGAAAATTTAAAGAGTCAATATTAAACTGACCTGAGATGTAGTTTTCGAACATAAAATTATTCAACAACTTGCAATACATAAATGCCTCCCAAGGTTCTGTCTAAATTATTCACGCAGTGAGGCTGGGGATTTAGCTCAGTGATCAGAGTGCTGCCCTTGCAAGCACGAGGCTCTGAGTTCAGTCCCTGGCACCAAAATAAATAAATGAATAAATAATTCACGTCATAGTTATTTATTCTCTGAGTTCTTATTATATACTATAACCCAGGCACGGTTCTAGGCTTGAGAAAGGTTTTTCTGCTCTGACCATGGTCATCACTTACAATTTAGCTTGCCAAACATTTAAAGGAAGAAGGCATCTCCTGCAATGTATTCATAAAGTGAGACTCTTGCAGTGTGACCGTTTCCATTTTCCAGACAAAAATGTGAATGTAAATCAGACAGTGGCTTGAAGCTGCCAGGAAGTGCAAAGTGGTGACCGAGGCAAAACCCTTACTTCCCCTGCTGGGGAAAGTGAAATTTCTAGCGGCGGAACAACCCCGTCTGGTTCTCATGAAGCACGTGCTGTAAGTACTTGGGGATGCAGAAGCTGCTCTGAACTGCAGTTCTTCGTTACTGGCAACGGACAAGTGTGAGCCTCGGTGCTGAGGGTGCTCAGCTGGGCGCGGGGGGCGGAGCACCCCTGCTGCCTCAAGACCCCGAGCAGGGGGCAGAGGAGAGACACCGGAGGGATGACTACTGCATGAGGCCACCTGCCTGCTGAAGACACTGAGGACGGGGCAGTGACAGGGTTTTGGAATTGACTTCTGACACTGAAGCGTCAAGTGAGAGAGAGAATTGTTTTAAATTACGCAATCTATTTTCTAATTCCTCAGATGAGGCACTTAAATTTAAGAGGCTTCACCTTTTCCCTGCAAAATGAAGGGTCGGGTCCCCCTAGTGACCACAGGGATTGTGAGGAACAAATAAATCACTTACTTGGTCCCAGTGGCCCAAAACCACAGTGGAGAACGACAGGCCGCTGGGGTGGACAGACAGAGGCCCGGCAGGTGTGAAAGCTGGTTCTCAGGCTCCTGGCTCTGCCTGGCTGCGAAGTGGCCCATTCTCAGTGTGGTGTTGTCCTGAGTCACCGGGGCTTCTGAATCTGGAAACCTTGCCTCTCCACCTCTTAGAATTGAGAAGAAAAAGTGTCTGTGAGCTCTCTTTTAAGCAAAGAGGATTTCTTCCTCAGGTTTTCCAGGAAACTCTCTTCTTTACTTCCCTGAATTTGGTCTCCTTAAAAGGCTGAATCTGCCTCATTCTTAACTGGGGCTGCCATACCTCAGATGGGCGTTGTCTCCCCACCATCTTGGAGGCTGAAGTCTGGCCCAGGCATGGCATATAGTTTTCTGCTGAGGCCTCCTCCTTGGCTGTAGGTGACTGTCTCTCCTTTCTGCATCTTTTCCTGATCTTCCCTGTGTGTCTGCATCCTCATCTCTTCTTTTCATAAGGGACACCAGTCCTGTGCGATTAGGGTCACCCAGATCACTCCAACTCAGTTACCTCTTAAAGACCCTTTTTCCAAATACAGCCATACTCTGAGGAGCTTTGGATGTGAACATAGGAATTTGGGAAGGACACAAGGCAGCCCTTAACAGCCACTGGCCCGGTGGAGGCCTGAATTCCCGAGTGAGTGAGATCATGCCTTTGCGCGCGCGCGCGCGCACACACACACACACACACACACACACACAGGTACACAAATGGTGGCTTTCATCCAAGATCACCACAGAGGGTGTTTATTTTGCAATTAAGGAAGAGCGAGGAGAATGTCTGAAGTTGTTACCTAGTAACCCTCCCACTCTCCTCCTCCCATAGCCTTTTAGAGGTTATTCTTTTTTTTTTTTTTTTTTTTTCCTTTTAGAGGTCATTAACATCCAGACCAAAAGTGATTTTGGTAGAGTGAAATTCTGGGCTTAGATAACTTGCTTGAAACTTAACAGAGACAAGTAGAGATATTTCTCACCCCACTAAGGTTCAAGTGTGAAGGTTCATGTGTCCTAGAGGTAGGTCACTCTAAAAATCTGAAGATTTTATTATTCATAAATTTTTTTTTTTGGTGGTGCCGGGGATTGAACTCAGGCCCCTGTGCTTGCAAGGCAAGCACTCTAATCACTGAGCTAAATCCCCAGCCCCTATTATTCACAAATTTAAGGTTAATCAAACCAGTCATGGTGGCATGCTAGTAATCCCAGCACTCAAGTAATTGAGGCAGGAGGTCACAAGTTTGAGCAGTATATAGCAAGACCCCTCTCTCAAAGCCAAAAACAAAATAAAAAAATTAGTCAAGGTACACTATAACTATCTTGTACTGTAAAAATAGAAGTACTGTGTCAAGGTCATACCAAGTTGTATTGCCAGTGTTCTGTGAACTATCAAGATACACCAGGGATTTTAACATTAAAATTTTTGGAAACAAGGTTGACAACATAATTTTCATGGGTGACTGTACCCTCATAGTACACAGTATTTTATAACATTCTCTTGTAAGAAGCAATACGAAAGGAAGAAGACCGAGGGAGAAAAGTATCACTAACATGGAGTTAGCATCTTTCATGCCAGGAGTGTTCCAAGGCACCTTCTAGAACCTTCCTGTTCTCAAAACAATCTATGTTTTCAGTATTTGTTATCTCCATATTTCCAGGGGCTCCGTGTGAATACACAACATATCCAGAGGTTCTCGGTGACATAGTTATGACTCCAACTCCAGTCCTTTTCCTGCTATACCTTAGTTCACTTCACCTGCTTTTGAGGTTATCGGAAATGATGTTGCTTCATTTGACCCTTTGCTCAGCACTTTTTTGGCACCTGTGATACAAAAGGCACTGTGCCGAGGATTCTGTCCAAAGTCAGCTTTTAGGTTTCTAGAGCGAACAAAAACATGTGCCCGAATGAATATAATGCAACATGGAAAGCCAAAAGTAACAGAGAAGAGTAAGTGCAAAAGAAAGAAAGAAAGTGAGGGAGAAAGTGACATTTGAACTGGGCTTGGGAAACAGAGCTACTTGGATGTTCCATAATGGTGACAGAGAAAGGACCCGGGAAGAAGTAGCAGATGTGTGCAAAAATGGTGTCCACCTAGAAAACACCAAACAGCGCAGCTTGGGAGTAAGGCCAGGGAGAGTGGCAGGGGCCTAGGTGGGGACCTGAATGGTTTGTATAAACAGCACCACAAATGCCAGGCTGACTCCTGTAGAGTTCTGTAGGCCGTGGGGCCACCGTTAACTATTTTAAGAGCAACGCAATGATAACATCCCCAAATGGTCTTTCGTATACAGAAGAGACTGCAGAGCAGAGAAGAAGGCAGGAAGAGGCTTGAAGGCCTTGGCATCTCCATCAGGACCCGGGGCTGCAGCCCCATCTGGCCCTCTCTTCCTTCTCTCCTCCTCCTGCCTGCTGGCCTGACCCATAGAGCCTGGTCCACCCTCCTGGCCCTTTTCATGTCCTCTCACTGATCGTAACTCAAGTCCCTGGCTTCTGCCTTCTACTGGCCCTGGTGCTTGACCTCCATCCTTCCTCTCCTGGGCTTTGGACTCCGGGACTTCTCCCGCGTACTCCATCCTTGGATTATCCCTCCATCTTGGGGAAGCCGGGATACTTACCCAGCCTCCCCATGCAGAACACACTCCCGACCTTACCAGCCAGGTTGCCATGGTAGCTCGAGAGTTCCTGCTGCCAGGGCTGCTGAATGAGATCTATTCACGTCTGAGTCATGGAGCCCAAGGCTGCACTGGGTGGCCCCCCATATTCCTATGACTTGAGTGCCTCTTCAGCTTCAGGGACTTCAAAATTTTACAGGTTTTGTAGAACATGCAAAAGACACTGGCATAGCAGCTCCACCTTTCCCCCTGACCTGTACTGTATTTACATAATATGGTATTATCAACCACGATGTGTGAAACTTTGCTAAACTAGCAATAATGGGAAATTTTGACCAATTATGCGAAAAACACAAGTAATTTTCTACCCTTAAAAAAAAATCACTAGCAAGAGCAAGCCTTGAGTTCGATCCCAGGCAGACAAAAAAAAAAAAAAAAAATCAAACAAACAAAAACCACTACAAAGCCAGTCACAGTGGTGCCTCTTTGTAATCCCAGCTATGAGGGAAGCTGAGGCAGAAGGCCTGCAAGTTCAAGGTCAGCCTGAGCAACTTAAGGAGACCCTGGCCCCAAAACAAAATGGACTGCTGGTGTGGCTCAGTGATAAAGCCCTGCACAGTGTAATCACCAGTGTCATTCACATACACACACACACACACACACATGCGTGCACACACACGGCAACAACGATGAAAACATTTACAAAATCTGCCATACGAAGAGTCAAAGGCAGCTAAAATAATAAATAAAAATATTAAAGAGGCACACTTAGCAGAGTAATTTAAAAGTCACATTGATTTCCTGGATGCGTGTCCTTTTTCTTATGTCATTCTAAATGCATATTTACTTCTGACCTAACTGTAAATTCTCAAGTGGTCCTTCCGCTTCTCAAAATCCCCCAGGGGTATGAGAGGAGGTTGGGGCCCCACAGATGCAGGCTCTGCCCTGGCTGAATCCAGGACTTTAGGGTGACTGTGGCTCTGCCCAGAGCCAGCACTCTTGCCGTGGAGAGGTCCCAAGCACAGGAAGCTGTCACACGTGGTGGTACCTCCAAGTGACAACTGTTCTCCACCCTATGCGACAGCGCTGGAGAATAATGCCCCCCTGAGGAAGGAAGTCTTGGGAAGCCATGGAGGAGCAGAAGATATTGACAGAAATATTGCCCCTCCACAGGCGGCATGGAGGACCTGCACTGTGTGTGGAGTTGTGTGAGAAGTGTCGGGATGGGGTGACAGCATAGAACTGCATAGTTTGGGCAGAACCGAGTTTGAAAGTTCTAGGATTTGAATGACGTCAGCCTCTATAAGGACCAGAGTTAGCAAATCTGTTAGTATTAATTCACCAATTCATGGGGCTGGATGAAGAGCAATAAAGATTTACTTATACAATATAACTCTTCAGTCAAAAGTGTGAAAGAGACTGACTTGGAAGAAATATCAATGAATACAACAGAAAAGCAAGTGTAATTAAAATGTATGTTAAGTAAAATGTCACTCTTGATTAAATATAGGAGATGCTGCTTTGAGTTTAACCACATTCTAACATTTTTTTCCCTGAAAAGTAGGAACTCTAGAAAGAATGAAGAATTAACAACCAAACATAGTTGGCTTACAGAAATGATGCTAATGACAACTGTTTATAATGTGATCTATAATGTTTCCGTGGTACATGACCTGAGTCTTTTTTGGGGGGGTGGTGGTGGTGGACAGGGTCTAGCTATGCAGTTCAGACTGGCCTCAAACTCACAGTGATCCTCCTGCCTCAGCCTCCCAGTTGCTGGGATCACAGGCGTGGGCCACCATGGCTGGCTGAACTGAGTCTTAGAGTGAGTAAATAACATGCCAGCTGGTGCTCGGAATAGCCTGGACTCCGCGGCCAGTGCTTTTCCCGGGACCCTATGAGCTGTGCGGCAGTTCAGTCTGATCATGTTGCCTTCATTATTGTGCTGAAATACACATCTCTGGGGAAAGTCTCGTGCAAATTTGTGTGCATCATTCCACCACAACCACGGCCAGTTAAACTTACCTCTGACAGCCTCCCACCCTTACTAAGGAACGAGAACCATTCGGAGTTGCACAGAAACACACCATCAAGTAGTCTGCATTCCTCAAACACCCAGCTCTGGGCAAATCTACTATTTGGACTGCATTGTTGTTCAAGGGAGGAGTGTGGATTAACATGAGTATGATTAAAAACACAGAGAGAAATTACTTGCACACCACAGATTACATTCTCACTTTCTTTTCTTTTTTTTTTTTTTTTTTCTCCTGCCTCAGTCTCATGAGTAGCTGGGATTTCAGGGTACACCACCACACCTGGGCTTTCTTATCCTCTTGAGTTTCAGATGCAGGACTTGAGGAAAGGAGCTCCAGGGAAGCTGCAGGCCCCCTTGCTAAGGCTCGGCTCAGGGGCATGGAGGAAACCAGCCCAAGGGGCCAGAGCAGGAGGGAGGTAGGAGGCTGCAGGGGCACTATCTCCTTTTCTGCTTAGTCAGGGGAAAGCAGTGGGCGTCTCCAGCAAATGGAATTCTGTCCCACTTCCAGACCCTTTTATGCCCTTCATTTATTCCTTGCACTCATTTTTCTTATCTATTTACTTGTTATCTATCTTTCCCCTAGAGCATGCATTTGTAACAGCGAAAATATCACCCCTGGGGAATGAACATTGCAGGGCAAAACATCTTTATCTTTCCATGGGTGAAGCACAGATAAAGACAGTAACAGGGAAATTAGCATTCCAAGGCAGGCCAGTTAGGAAAAGTGTGTAAGGAAGTGGAGAAACACCGTGGAGTGAGGTTGGGGGCCCTGTGGGCGGGGAGGGAGGAGGTACACCTGGTGGTGGAGAATTTCCTTAGCAGAAGCGAGACCCTGGGTTTGAATTCCCTCACCAGGAAAAAAAAAATGAAGGCAAATCAGAGGTGGGAGAAGGAGGTTATGTAGAGGTCATTTGTTTCTGAAGAAAACTAGGTGGCTGGAGGTCCAGTACAACTAATGAAGTTCTCAAGTTGGAAGTGAAGATTCTTCCTCATTCTCCAGAAAGCTACTTTGTCACAATTAGTGAAGACTCTTAAATAGCTTCATGCAAAATTCATAAGTTAAAAACGAGGGTACAGGGCCAGGGATTTAGCTCAGTGGTTAGAGTGTTTGCCTCGCAAGCATGAGGCCCTGAGTTCGATTCCCGGTACCAAAAAAAAAAAAGAAAAAAAAAACAAAACGAGGGTACAATATTCAACCAGAGACTTCTTACTTTTCTATTTGATTCAAAAAGTGTGTTTGCAGGGTTGGGAATTTAGCTCAAGTGGTAGAGCGCTTGCCTAGCAAATGCAAGGCCCTGAGTTTGATCCCCAGCACCAAAAAAAAAAAAAAAAGTGTGTTTGTAACTGCCTATTGGAGCATTTTCTCATTATGTTTTTGTTTGTTTTTCTTGGTGCTGAGGATTGAACTCAGGGCCTTATGCTTGCTAGGGCAGCACTCTACCACTGAGTTAGATCCTCAACCCCTGGAGCACTTTCTAATAGCTGCATTAAGGACTTTAATTGGTAATTCTAACACATGCGGCATCTTGGCTTTGGCAATGGTTATTGGTCTTTTCCAATTCAAGTTGGGACTCTCCTGGTTCCTTCATGTGAAGTAACACTGGACTGGAGTCCTGGACATGGAGTATTGCACTGTGAGATGCTGGGTCTTGGTTACATCCTGTGGAGGATGCTAGCATCTTTGCTCTCACAGCCAATCAGCCTGGCTGGGTTGGGGCCACACTTCCGCCCACTTCAGCAGGCGTCTTCCAAGGCCTGGCAATGCCGTTGGACCTCGCCTGTGTGCACCACTGTTAAGTTCTTGTGGTCTTGTAAAAGTCACGCTAATGCTTCATGGGGTCAGATCCATATCTGTGAGCCCTAGAGTGAGTTCATCATGTGTAAAGAGCATCATGGGGTCACTTTTATGAGACTTTCCCTCTCCTAAACCTCACGGACTCTCCAGTTTCCTCTTTCTTCACTGCCTGGTCTGATGGGAGGTCCACTCTACACACATGGAGGCTAAGTCTTGGGGTGACTGGAGGAAAAAAAACTGGGTAAACTAGTGCTGCTTCAGCCTGGGGGGCTTCAGATTCCAAGCACCCCCTCCACCTGCTGGCTGTCATTTCTCTTCTGGACAAACTGCTGCTCCGCGCATTCTGCACATTTTCATGGCTGTGTTTAGTGGGAAAGATGGGGTGGGGAATGTGCTGACTCTTACCCGAGTCCAAACCCACATCATAATGAAGTATTGTGCAAACCAATGCAGCATGAGTGTAGAAACTAAGGTGGATCAAGTTCCACAGAAAGAAAAGTGTGAGCTAACACACACACACACACACACGTGTGCAAAAGCACATGCACATGGGTCAAATTTTCCCAGGAAATTAAATACTTCGGAGGCTTTCCATACAGGTGAATTGCCTACAAAAACCAAAACCAAAACAAAATCTTATCAAATCTGTAAACAACAGACCTCATGAAAGCCCCCCAAGCCTATGTGGGCCCTGCTCTGTCTCACCGTGTACAGAAGTCCTTGTCAAAAAGGTCCCAGCCAGGCTCCTGACTCTGGGGAGTCCTCACACAACACAACTCTGGAAGCAGAAAAGAATTCATTCAGTATCACTGTGTCTGGAAGATGGGACCAGCACCCTCAGTCCTGTCCTTGGGGTGGACATGAGAGCCAGGTCCCACCAAGCCATCCTGGTGGAGCCACAGCCTTGGCTCCCATCCCAGGTGAGAGAAGGCTGTTGTTGCCCGGGGGTGGTTTAGCCTCATCACAAGGTGTTTATCTCAAGACTGGTTGTTCCTGGAATCCACAGGGACTCCAGAACAGACTGACTCCGAGCACAGAATCTACAGGACCACCAGAAGACTCAGGGCTCTTGCAAACACAGATGCTGAGTCCTTATCACATTCTTACTCTACTTCACAAAAATCACACCCAAGCAAGGCGTGGGGGAGTGTTCCTGTGATCCTAGCACTCAGGGAGGCTGAGGCAGGAGGACTGTAAGTCTGAGCCCAGACTGGGCAACTTAGTGACTTAGCAAGACCCTGACTGAAAATAAAAAATAATAAAAAATAAAAAAGGGCTGGGGATGTAACTCATTGCAAAGAACCTGGGTTCAAAACTCGGCCCCCCCCAAAAAAAATCTAGCAAAGGAGTGTTTCATGTGTTAAATGTTTGGAGGTTAAAGAAGATGTTTAAATTGTATGTGTGTGATTTATTTGTTTATTCATTTCACAGTGCTGGGGGTTAAACCCAGGGCCTCCGGCATGTGAAACATGTGCTGTACCACAGAGCTACAGCCCTAGCTCTTTGCTTATTTATTTATTTATTGGTTGTGGTACATGTGTATTTTAAACATGATTTCCCACCGGCTATTTGTTTTTTCCCCACCAGCTATTTTTGTGTATGAAGGTCTCTTCAAGATGGAAGAGGGCTTTTGTGGGATGGTTCAGAACATGATCTAAATGTGTTAGACTGACAGAGAAATGAGACAAGGAAACCAGGCAAGACTTCATTTCAGTAGTTAAAATGAGGGCTCGACTTTAGGTGGCAGCGAAGGGAACAGAAAAACAGATGAAAGGGAATGAAAAAGGAAGACACAGCAGGATCAGTGACGCTGCTGGCTGAGGGTGATGGGGAAGGAGGCGGCGGGGAAATTGTCCAAACGACTCTGGGTTTGGGGCTTGGTGGCCGAACTGTGTCAACAACCAAAACAGGAAAATCAGTGGAGGCAAACACTTGTGCAGGCCACGAAGCATTCACAGATAACAATAAAATGAGGAATTCAGGGTTACACCTGTTAAAGGTGGCAGCGTGCTGTCCTGTGTGTTGAGAAAGGGTCTGCAATCCCAGAGCTCTGGGAGGCTGAAGCAGGAGGACCACAAATTCAAATCCTGCCTGGGCAAGTTAGCAACTTAGGGAAACTCTGTCTCAAATATAAAAAATAACAAAGGCCTGGGAATTTAGCACAGTGCAAAGATCTTGGGTTCAATGTCCAGTATCACAAAATAAAAAAATTTCTTTTTTCTTTTGATGGGAGCAAGTGAAAATACCAAGCAGGGAAAGGCCGACTTTGTTTCCCACCTCTTCCTCCTGTTGTATTCTGACATTGATGAAATGAAAGAGAGGCACACGGACGTAAGGAAGAAGAGGAGAGACACTGGCAAGGGTTGGATCTCTGCAGGACAGGGCTCTCGGGTCACCCCCACCAAAAGCCCCTCAGCTCCTCTTCCTCCCAGGCCTGCTAGGAGCGAGGGGAGGCTCAGTCAGGGACCAGACCCTGCTGCTGCCGTCTGTGCCAGACCTCACTCAAGGCCTGTTCTGGTTCCCTTTCCGCCCAAAACCCTGCTGTCCCAGGCACCCTGGCAGCTCGGGATGACCCTGGGCCGTGGTTGGCTCCTGAGATGCCAGGAGAGTCGAATCATCTGCTCCTTCATGCTGGCCGGAACACGGGGACGGTCCCCGGCTCTCTCTGCAGCAGTGCTACCTGTGACCTCAGTTACCCACAGTCAACCGTAGCCTGGAAATATTGAATTGAAAATAACCAAAATAAATAATTCAGAAGCTTTAAATTGCTCGCCTTTCTGAATACTCTGAGAAAATCTCCTGCTGCCTGCTCTGTCCCACTCATGATGTGAATCGTCTCTGTGCCCATCAAACCCACACAGTCTGGGACACCTGCCGGTCAGTCACTCAGTGGCTGCTGGTCCTGGGGTAGACGATTGCGTTATCCCAGCCCCTGTGTCCCAGTCGCCCTTATCTGGGGAATCATGGTTGTTTTCCCATTGTTTCCTTCACGCCACACCGCAGCCGAGTGTGCATCTGTGGCGGATCATTAACTCTCCCCCTCATACACTATGCACAAGAACTCCGCACACTGCACTAGACGGCCTGACCACTGTCATGGCTTCCGGAACACTGTTGCTTCCCAGCTCCACAGAATGGCCAAAGCTGCCTTTCAAGCACAAATGTGCGTGTTTTATTCGGATCCCTTTGACCACTCACCTTAGTCAGTCTTTGCGTATTTGTTAATTAATTCTACCTGGAAGGACTGTTTCTAGCAACGCCAAGGGCGCCGGACTCTGTCAAACAAAACGTCATGTCAGTCTTCCTCCAATACCTGCTGTCCTTACAACTGAGATGGAGGGCGGTGGGGTCACTGTGGTCTGATGACAGCGTCCTGGATGGACAACGCTTCCAGACCCCTCCTCAAGTTAAATCGAATACAAAAATCCCAGCCTGTCACCCTGAGGCCTTCAGGATAGAGTGCCCACTGCACGGATTGTACCTGAGTACAGCTAGTCGCCGTCGGGGTAGTGACATTTATAGTTACACAAGTGTGCAGCCCAATGGGTCTGTGTAATGGGCACTCAGTATTTACGTGTGCGTAAATGAATGGGGCTTACTAGGATCCCAAACACCAGAAGCACATTCACACTCCTCTCAATTGAATCTGTTGCTTATTATTATTTCAATACCCTCACTTGTCTCAGGACTCTACCTCCTAGTGTCCTACCCACCAAGGGTCCCCGTCCTTCTCCCACATACCCATCTCCTCATTGCTTCTACCATAAAGTAAAGCCACAGGAACCAAGTCCCTCAAACCCAATGTTCACTCCATCCAGAGGTGGTTTCTATTCCCCCCGACCAGCCTCAGTTACTCCAATAACTACATACAGCCGAACAGTGTGCAGTTGTTCAATGTTATTAGCTTTTAGATAGTGAACTTCTAGATAAAGCAAAAGGTTTTGATTCTTCATGCAAAATCGCAAGCTGCTCAGCAGGAATGCGTGTCTTTTATTTTCTTTCTATTTCCTCATACTCTTACCTTTGAAAGTTATTTTTTCACTCAGTAAACATCACAGAGTGACTCATTCTGGGGCATAATTCTTGCATTTTTATTTACCAAGAATTATAAATGACCAAGCAGACATAGCTCCTTAGTCACTAAATAAAGAAGGAAGAAGAATTACCAGGATGGGGTATTTCCAAATAAAGATGTGAACTTTAACACTGGACTTGGAATCTCACTGCAAATTTGGACTATAATTCCAATCTTTTCAGAAACCAAAAAAAAAAAAAAAGCAGTTCACTCTGGGCCTAGGTTCCTGTTCTATTTTATAAGAAAAGAACCGCTATGGATTATTTAATATATAAACTATCTTTATGCCTGATAAGAGGGTTGGGACATAGACACTTAGAAGCTCTTCTGTAAGGGAGAATCTCATTAAGAGCAAACATATAAATAAAAGATCTCTCTGCAGATGCGACTCGGCTCTGTGGCTGCAACATCTTCAAACATCTCAGAGAGTGAAAACCAGCACTCATGGCTTGGAACAACTCTTGGATCTGTCTCCAGAGATCTACGGATGACTTGGCTCAGCCCCTGATGTGACAGGTACGGGAACACAAGCCAGTCTTGCTTCCTTTTCCACAGTGCAGTCCTTGGGTCCTTGAGGGGTTGCCCACTAAGCCATCCAGCGGGTCTGCAGCTCATGCGGCAACCTGTCTAGTGCTGTCTTTGGGCTGGTGCTGGAAGAAGTGCTATTGGACAAACCCAGTGAGACCTGGCCAAGGCTTCCAACAGCAAGACACTTGAACAGAGTGTGAGATTGTCTTAGGCCAGACCAAAATCTGCCAGTGTTGTGATAGCAGTAACCAGACACCATTGTATAGACTTAAAATGAACTGAGCCTAGCGAGCAGAGGCAAAGAAATAATATACGATTAGAAGGCTCTGAGTTTGATGCCCAGCACCTCCCCTCAACCCAAGAAAAAGATGCAATTGGCAGGAGATGGTGTTGAACTCCGGAGAAAACCCCTCCCTGGAGAATGTAAACACCTGCTGGGTGAAGCTGTTTGGTTTCATTTTACTTTGGGTCATGGGTGACCTTGATCAAGCAAACAGAGGACTTTCAGTCCTGGTTGTACCATTAATTACCTGGATAGTATCGATTGCTTCCTCTTCGTTTTCTTCAAATATCTCTTAGTACTGCTCTATTTAGGCTACACTAAGGGTAATCACTAATAAAAATGGATGCCAAGTATATATATATATATATATTTTTCCATGTAGATGTATTTAAATCAACGAGCAATAAACTTGGTGGAAGAAGAAATGTTAAAATAATGAGAAAAAAGCAGATGCTTTGCTTCCCACATAATTTTACTGACTTAAATTATTCTTTTCGCCCTTATTTGCATCATGCTGCATTTTATTCCTTGAGTAAATGTTATGCTCCTTGAAGATACTCTAGAAACAAAATGAGGAGGTGACACTGAAAGAGAGAGACAGCAGCTGGGCGTGGTGATACATGGTCATCTCAGTACTCTGGGACGCTGAGGCAGGAAGACTGCAAGTTCAACACAGCCTGAGCAACTCAGTAAGACCCTGTCTCAATACAGACCTACATATATACATAATTTAAAAGGGCTAGGGATGGAGCTCAGTGGGAAGGCCCTGAGTTTAATCCCAAGTACTCCAACAAAGAAAGAAAGAAACAACAAAAAACAACAAATTGCTGAAGAGCAAAATGGCTACGAAAAGTTCGGGGCAGATTTCTGCACATCAGTAACGCAGGCTCGCAGGGCTTGTCATCTGCCAGCGTCTCAGTCACTTACTAAGAAGCCTACATGCACTTTCAAATGCTGCAGAGTGGGGCAAGTTCTCCCCACTGGAGCTCAGCCACCTTTTAGGCAGGATGATGGCTGGAGGCGCACAGGGATTGTTTTAAAGCCTCCTGGAGCTTGAGAGTTCTCAGCCAAACTCTGATTTTCCCCAGCAGGAAGAGAAGGTGGTTTCCAGGAAGTGCTTGCTTTGCTCAAGATAACTCCTGAGGTGGAGATAACCCGGTGGGTGGGAGCGGGAGCGCCCTGTGCTCCCTTCCAGGGTGACTCAGAATCCAGAGGCTGGCGTTGCTGCCACACACAGCTGTTTTCCGGGCAGCTAAATATTTTAATTCTGATGCTATGGTTCCGTGATCGGTCTGCTTGCGAGGACTCAGTAATCTCACCGATTTACTCTTGTGGGACAGAACAGCAGCAGACCAGTAGACAGAGATGCTTTCTCTCTCTTTCTCTCTCAATAATGGGGATTGAACCCAGGGCCTCTGCACTGAGCTACAGCCCCTTGCCCCCATTTCACTTTTTATTTTGATGCAGGGTCTCACTAAATGGCTACATTTCCCAGGTTGGGCTCAAACTTGCAATCTCCTGCCTCACCCTTCCAGAGATCTAGGATTACAGGCGTTCACCACCATGCCCAGATTGTTTGTTTTCTTAATACCTTCAACAAAACATTTGCCAAGATGGGAAGCAGAAAATACTGAAGCAAAGCTCTACTTAGGAAATGTCAAACTTGATTAAAACTAACAAAGTTTAAAATTTTGGAAACATGGCCAACATATAATACAAATCTAAAAGGCTTACTGTGGCCCTTTTTGTTTCTTTCCCCTGCCTTTCATCCACTTGTGATTAATTTGAGGGAAAGAATTTTGAAGGGAAGCGTTGATTGTTTAAAAATAAGATAAAACCTAGTTGTACAATCACTCCTGCTATTTCTTGAGGAAAACAAGAAAAGAAAGACAAAGGTATCCAGCTCAAGAGAAATTAAATTGCTTTTTTACCCTCCCCCCCCACCTTTCTTTCTCTCTTCCTGTAGGGCTGGCAGGGCAGAGTCAACATGGCGAATTTTAGATGACCAAGACGTGAGAGCTGGCTAATGGTTACCAGAGGGCAAAGGCCACTAGGTTTCTGCAGACCCAAAACCTTTCCGGATGAGAAGGGGGGACAGCCACAGCCCAGGAGCATGGGAATTGAGGGATCCCCTTCCGCTGTGGGGTGCGTGGTGTAACTACATGCAGCGTAGGAAAAACATGTACAATGTGTATTGCTCTACACCTGCCCCTCCACGGACTTTCTTTACAGGAAGGCTTATTGTTTCAAACATGAAAGTGGAGCAAACAGGCGAAGCAGAGTTGATTTGGGTTCAACTGGAAACGTACAGTTCTGAAATGTTTCCTCTTGACTTTTTACTTATTTAAAGAAAAAGTTATTTCTGTCTTAGTGACCCATTAGGATATTAATTTTTCATAAAATACCTTCAGACTTCAAAGATCCTTTGATGAAAAATACTTTCATTTTCTAAAGATCCTTTCCCCGAAGTTCTGAAAAGTTAAATGTGTTCGTAGGAGTTCCTCACAAGACCTAGGAATGATTGGAGGTGAAAAATGGCTTGCAGTTTGCTGCTGACTGGGCCCCACAGCACAAGCTACTCCCCTTTCCACCACCCTGCTTACATTTCTGAACAATATTTTGCTTTTTGGCATCATACAGACTTTTGATACTTGAGAGTAATTTGTTGGTAGTTAGAAGTAGTAGGATTTGGGATAAAAATAGTTTTTTTTGTTTTGTTTTGTTTTGTTTTTTGGTGTCAGGGATTGAACTCAGGGCCTCATGCTTGCTAGGCAAGCACTCTAACCACTGAGCTAAATCCCCGCCCCTGGTTTCTATTTTTATGTAATTTTTTTTCTTTTGGGGAGGAGTTTTCTGGGGATCAAACTCAGGGCCTTGCACTTGCCAGGGAAGCACTCTACCACTTGAGCTAAATCCCCAACCCAATTTTTTTGTATGTAATGGGATAAAACAGGTTATGTCTGCAGATACTTAAGCTTTAATTCATCTCAAACTATTATTAAGTTTATTTTAGTCTGGGAACAGATGTAATCTGACTGGTGACTATCTCATCTTTTGTGAAAGATTTCCGAATCTTTTAAGGGTTGCAGCCGATTTACCCCTCTAGAGGTAGGAAGGTGGTAGTGAAATTAAAACCACTCACACTGGGAGGTATAACCACTGGTTATTTAGCCTCCACAGATTTCAGAATTATCCATCTCCACCTGACCATCTACTAGCTTTTTATAATGGCACGGGTACTGGCCAGAAATCCACAATGTAAGAAATTGAGAGGAATATTGAAGATCATACACTCCTCTCCCCTGTCCTTAGCAAAACTGTTTCTCCCTACAGAACTCACAGCCCCTCCGAACCTATAAAGACGACTCGGAGCTCCCGGGTGATCTCAGAGTCTACCACAGAGCCCTGGAGAGGGACGATCCCCACCCAGGGACCCTGCTACACATGGAGACGATGTCCCCCAAGAGGGAAGGACAGGGCACAGGACAGGGTGCCGGGACACCAAGGTGTGCCTGGGACTTCCCTCGCAAGAGTCAGAGTGCAATGACAGCAAAATCACAGTTTAAACAGCAATCCTGGTCTGAGGATATAGGGACTTACTTTCGGGACCAAAGCCACTTTTAGGTCGGGAAATTGCTTACAGGTCAGAACAGAAGTTCATGTTAACAACCACTGAGATTTATGCCTCAGTTTACCTATCTGGCTTGTGTCCTCAGGTGTCCATTTATGCATGTGTGACTTTGTACCTCCGCTGGTGACAAACAGGAACCACCCGGTCCTTTCTTCCTGTGGCGAAGCAGGACTGGCCTGGCTGGGGCGGGGAGGCCACCTAGTGGCCATGCTGGAAACTGGCAGGGAAGGGAGGTTTCCTGCTGGTCACCCTGGTGCGGTCACCACATGTGTGTGCACACACATACACACATGTGTTTGCACAGTGCACATACATGCATACACGTGCATGTGCACACATCAGCTTACAACCGTCCCTCCCCACCACTGGACGGCAGTGGTTCCCGTCTGGTTCCCACAGGTTGTTTTGTTGTTTCCGCTCTCTCCTCCTCCTTGCTCTTCATCTGTGACCCCCTGATGAAACCTCTGTGTGTACTGGGGTAGTTCAGCCCCTGTGGAGTGGAAGGATCGTCCCCCCGAACCCTCACGAGGCTGAGAGTTTCTTCCTGCCTCCCATTATACCTGCTTGTCCTCACTGAAGGTAAAATTAAAGAGTTTTTTTTGTTTGTTTGTTTTTTGTTTTGTTGGTTTTTTTTTTTTTTTTTGGTGCTGGGGATTGAACTCAGGGCCTTGTGCTTGCTGGGAATCTGACAGTGTAGTTCAGCCTGGTCTTGAACTCTCTGTGTAGCCCAGGCTGACCTCAAACTCACAGCTGTTCTCCTGACTCAGACTCCCGAAGGGCAGGATCACAAGTAGGCACCACCGTGCCAGACTCTAAAGTGATTTAGTTTTTGTTAAAATATTACTTTATATATAAATTAAACGTTACTAATTACTAAAAATTAAACATTATACATATAAAATATCATGTGTGGAGCTGGGTGTGGTGGCACGCACTTGTAAACCCAGCACTTGGGAGGCTGAGGCAGAAAGATTGCTGCAAGTTTGAGACCAACCAGAGCTACATAATGAGTTCAAGTCCAGCCCGAATAAAAAGTGAGACCCTGTCCCACTCCCCCAAAAAATCATGTGCATTTTTATTTGCCAAAGGAAAACTGGTAGAGTCTATCAGAAACTGATGAAAATGAGGGAGAAGGGAGTGGAGGGTAGGAGCGGAAGAGAGTCTTCTTCGATTGTAGTGTTTTTGGTTATTTGTTTTTAAAGCATCATTATCAAAGTGTAAAATCCACTCATCTAAAGCATACAGTTCAGTAATTTTTTTTTAGTAGACTTACCAAGTTATACAACCAGCACTCCCATCTAATTTTAGAACTTTTCCATCAGACCCAAAAGACCCTTTGCTCTCCATCCTGGGACTTCACGTTCCCTCCCAACCCCAGAAAACCCAGTATCTACACTGTCTCTAGAAACCTGCTTTCTGGGACGTTTCATAAACAGAGTCACATTGGATGTGGTCATCTGGGTCTGCCTTCTTTTGCCTAGCGTGATAGATTTAAAGTTCATCTAAGTTGTAGCACCAATAGGTGCTTCTCTCCATCTCCTCCTCCTCCTCCTCTTAATTAACTCCAGTTGAGCATGGTAGTGCAGGCCTGTAATCTCAGCACTTTGGGAGGCTGAGGCAGGAGGATCACAAGTCTGGGCAATTTAGTGACTTATCAAGAACTTGTCTCAAAAAAAAAAAAAGGCTAAGACTATAGCTCATGCAAAGACGGTCGGTTCACTCCCCAGTGCAAAAAAAAAAAAAAAGAAAAAAATACAAAAAAAACGCACAAAAACAAAATAAAATTACTCTAAGAGTGTGGTGGAAAGCAGGGGAAGAGACTAACCTTACAGTGAAAGGGACTGACAGCCTCTATCTCAGCTGGCCTAAGGGTGTTGTGTTGATAAGATGCATCCCGCATAGAGAAGATAAAAATGGCACTTTACCATCTTGAGTTTCTTCCCTAAGTTCTTTTTTTTTTTTTTTTTTTGGTGCTGGGGATCAAACTCAGGGCCTTGTACTTGCAAGGCAAGGATTCTAACCGCTGCGCTAAATCCCCAGCCCCATCTTCCCCCAAATCATGATCCCAATCTTCTCATGAGCTAGATCCAGTTGAGGACATTCTTCAAAATAGCTTATGATTGTGCCTCAAAACCATTTCAGTCATTAACAAAGAAAGCCAAAGAAGCCTTCCTGCTGGGAGGAGCCAGAGGACTCCAGGCTGCTGAAGAGGGTGTGGTGCTGAGTGGGTTCTGGGACAGGAAGTGGACATCAGCACAGACAAGAATAAGCCATGGGTTTTGGTTAATAATAACGCCCAAATATCTGTTCACTAATCATAAGAAATGCACCACACCAGTGCAAGATAATAATAACTGGAAATTGGCACGAGACATATAGAAACTTTTTGGCTTATTTTCAAAATGATAGAGAATAAGCTAAAAAGACACTCTTCTTTTCTCTCCTGTTCTCTCATCTCTTCCCTTCTTCCTCTCTCTCTTTCTTTCTTCTTATTGTAGTACTGTGGATTAAACTTAGGGAATGCTGAGCTACCTGAGAGTCTACAATCCCTTTTTTTTTTTAATTTTAATAAATGATCTCCTTAAATTGCCCAGGCTGGCCTCAAACTTGTGGTCTTCCTGCCTCAGTCTCCTGGATGCTGGGATTACAGATGTGCACTATGCCTGGCTCTTTTATCTTTAGTGACTCTAAAAGATGATTAGATGTCTAAAAAAGAAATAGCAATATGTCACTCCATTTATGGTATCACATATGATATATATCACATATGATGTTTATCACATATGATATGTAACACATATATGTATTATATACGTAAAATATATGAAAGCAATGGCACAAAGTTTAGGAGCATGAGATCGGAAGAGATGTGCTGCTGTAAGATTCTTATTCTAGACACGGGTCTATCTTTGCCAAGATGTCAAGTCTTTGGGACTCGTTACACTCTTAGAGCTGAAATGCTAGCAGAAAGTTAGCTTCTTAAAGTGCGTAGTTTGTAGCAGATACGTGACTAAGAAAAGAGCTAAATCTCTTAGGATAACAATTTTCAGATGGTTCTACACCCCCTGGAATTTTTTTATCTGCTTTAAACTCCTTAGTAAATAAAAATATTTGTTCTAAGGTTGACAACAGGCTTGGAAGTTTGTAACCGATGGAACCCGAAATAGCACTGAGATACTTCAGATTATGTGAAGCAAAACAAAACAAAGTAAAAATTAATGGCACTGTCCCAGGGCTTTATCAATTATAAAAGGAGCTATTATTTGTTTCTTCGTGGATTTCTTCTTCACACTATTCATGGAAATGATCTCTCTCTCTCTCTCTCTCCATATGTATATATATTATATATGTATAGTATTTTATTTTACTCTATTTATTTATGTTTTTGGTATCACTTTTGCAGATACCATCACAGCCTCATCTTCTCCAGCGGCTCTTCCCCCTCGAGTCTCTGAACAGGTGACAATGTGGTGAGGCCTGAACGACAGTAGGGGGCGCCACCCACTGGATTTTGACACTGCATCTTCTGTCTGTGGCGCTCAACACTATCAGTAAAAGCACGCTGGTGAAGCTGGGGGACCTCGGGCACCCTCCGCTTTGGTAAGTACACGATCCCTCTTTCCCACGGCACGCGTCCAAGTGCGTTTCCAGCTCACTGGGCTGAGCAGCTGACGATCTACGTGGACGCCCTCAGTGCCCGGGCCTGATTCTGCCCCTGCACAGAGCTGCGTGCTGGGCCAGACCTTGGCATAGCCTGGTCTTTGCTGCAGTAACAGAATTCCACAAACGTGCTGATCCATGGTGAACAGAGATGCTTTGCCTCCCAGTTCTGGAGATGGGGAGGTCTCCAACAGTGTGCGTGTGCATGTGTATGTGTGTGTGTGAGATACTGGGGACTGAATCCGAGGTCTTCGCATTGAGCTACATCCTCAGCCCTTGTTTTATCTTTTATTTCGAGACAGGGTCCCGCTCTGTTGCCCAGTCTGGGCTCAAACTTGTGATCTTTCTGCCTCAGTTTCCCACAATATGCCACCCAACCCAGCGTGTTCGCGTTTTTAGTTGGTCCTTCGTACCCTGCCTATGTGGTGTGTTCTGATCTCATTTCGGCGCCAGTCCTCGGGGAAGCCTTTCTGCACTTCTTCCAAGAGCCCCTCTGTTTTCCTCTTGTGATTTATCAGTGCACACCAAAGTGCCTGCGTGGGAGGACCAGCTCTACCCTGCACCAGGGAGCCAGCACTGGCCAGCTCAGCCCCTCAGTCTCTTCATCTGTGTATTGGGGATAATAACTCCTGTTCGTCCCGCTGGGCTCTGCATCATCAAGGCTGAGAACTGCGCCCAGTGTGAAGTGCCCAGCACATGTTTTGAATGAATTACTGAAGAAAAGGAGGAAGAATGCCGCCGGCCAGGGGAAAGGGGCGCTGGGAAATCAGACAGGTGATGTTGCTCATGTGTGGGCCTTTCATTCCCACCTCTGTCCCTGCCCCAGGGATCAGGGCACTAAAGAGGGCTTCTGGGCTTGGCCAGTGTGCACCCTGAGCTGCTGTCCTTGCCGGCAGGTTCCCACACAGGACCTCACTCCATGCAGGAGGCTCACTCAGGGCCTTGAGTGCAACTGAAACCTGAGGAAGAGGTCTGGGTGGAGTTTCCGCCCTTGGTTCCCCTGTTTACGTCTCTTTGGTGTGCCTGAGGGGTGGCAGATGGACACCACTTAACTACCTCACAGGATAGGAGGTGAGACGGGTAACAGCAGTGAGACCAGCTAGCACGTGCGCTCCCTCCACTTACTCTGTCTGCTATGTCCCACCTGCGCCCAGGTCCTGACCACACCGCGCAGGAGCTGGGCAGCCTCACACTTCCAGCTTGTTGCTTTCCGGGTCTGGCCTGTGGATTACGAGGCTGCACATCGGATCTGATTTCTCCTTGCAGAGTCCGAAGCCAGGATGGAGTCCTGGTCCCTCACATTCCCTGGGTCATGGCTTCTAACTCCCAGTCTTGGCTTCTGTCTCTGAATGCTCACCTTTCCCCTCCGCTAAGTAGGCTGAGTGTGGTGTCCCCGGCACATTCAGTATCTGGGGCTACCTGAACACACTCTCTCCATGTTTGGCAAGGGTGGGGCGCCCGTCCCGCTGTCTGCTGGACCCTCAGATTGGAGTAGGGCTGCACCCTGCAGAGCTCAATGAATAAATACTTGTTCAATCAATGAACGTTGTGTCACACCAGGCTGAAGTCAGAACGGCTGAGCTGCCTTGGAGGTCCTTGATACGGCATCAGAGGACAGCCGGTACCCTGACTTCACTCCCCAGGCTGTGCCAGGACCTCGCTGCTGTCCTGTAGTCCTAAGAGTCCTGGGGGTCAGGGACGCTTGCCTCCCTGAGAAGGGCTTCCGTGTCTGTATGTAGGGTCTCCAATGTCACTGGGTTTGTTTGCACAAAATACATCTCCAAAGAGCCCTCTGCGTGCAGAAGGATTCTCCCCGTGACCCGAGCACTGGGTGGGATCAGTGCAGTCTTGACAGGTATGGACTGGAGAAAGCGCTTGTCTCAACCTTCGGGTGATTTGTCTTTTCACAAGCACTGCACACCTCTGGAGATAAAGCTGCAGGTTATTAACAGTATCTCAGGAGTGACCAGGGATCCAGGCACGTGTGACGCCGCCCTGGGACAATGTCGGGCTCCCCTTCCTGTTTGTTTGGAGCAGGTCTTGTCCTCAGGCCTCTGTTTGCCCACCTGATCTGGGAAATGGGCATGTGGATGCCATGCCTTTCCCAGGGACTGTCACCATGACGTCAGCGCCCTTCCTGAGCTGCTCTTGTCTCCGGGGAAGAAGGGGTGGTGAGTGTCTTAATTGTCTGCCCACAGGCCGGGTGACACTCGCCTACCATGCAGCCGAAGATCAGTGTCAACAGCCCAGCACAACGCAGAAACACAGAAAGGCAGGAGCACAAGTTAGAAAAGGAGCCCAGGTCAGGCTGTGGGCGAGCAGGGCCGGTGCTCCTGGCCACAGAGAGTAGCCGGGTCTTGAAGAGTTTGAAGCAAGACTTGGACTCGCATCCCAGCATTGGCACTGGGCAGCTGAGTCTGTCTGCATGTTACTGAAGTGCCTGGCCAAAGTAGGGACAGTGATACAACCCTCCCCATGCTGGTGAAAGAGTGGGAGACAGCTCTGTAAATCACCACGCTCCTTGTGCCTCTGCACAACTGGAGGGGTCACCGCCCTGACGCCGAGGGGACAAAGAACAAGGCTCGATGGCCCCTGGCGCATGCTCCGGGCAAAGGGGGTTGGCAACTCTGCCTCAGCTGCTGAGAGAAACCACTGTCTAATAAACAGACTAATCGTAGATTTCAAAGATGGGATTCTGCTTCCAAAAGTAGCCCCTTCCCTCCCCTAACCCATCGGCTGGGTTTGCTTAGTTCTGTTTTTCTCAGGACACTTCCATGTAAAGTCACCCCCGGCTGTCACTGAGGTTCCTGGAGAGGAATGAAAACGGGAATATAAGTTTGTGTCACACTGATGGTTCCCGGCCTCCCGGGCACCCTGCTGCAGATGTCACACTTCACATCTCAGGCTCCAAGTCCCCGGGACAGAGCGATCCCATGCACACGCACACGTTGCCTGGATGGCCGCCCCTTGGCTCCTGTTCTGTGGAGAACAGAAGGCATAATGCTTTCTGGAGAAGGAAGAGGAGCTCCGGGAAGCTTCTGGGAGCCAAGCTGGTGGGACAAGAAAGGTAGCATTTCCTGGTTCCAGTGCAGGTAAAACTAGGACTTTACCAAGGCCTAGAACGCAGAACCCAAATACACAGAGAATTAGAGAGGCGGAGGGAGGGCTGGCCATGCGTTCAGCCCAGTGCCACCCTACACATTAGCAGGTAGCTTCGGGCATGTTATCTAATCTAAGTCTTATTTTCCACAGATGGAAAATGGGGCTAATGAACACCTACCTCAAACCTTTATTATCACAATGAAATACAACAGTGTCCCTGAAGCACCTTGCAGATTACCTAGCACTTAGCAGAGACTCAAGCCTGTCATTTGCTTTCTGCGGATCCTCTTTCCATGTTGTGGTGCTGAGTTGCTCCCACAGATGGCTGTGTTCCGTGGCAGGTGCCCCGTCCCCACCCCGTGGTCAGGGCTGTGGGCTCAGCAGCCTGAGCTGTGTGGTGATGGCCACCATGGAAACTGGCCAATGTGTCCTCCATACCCCCTCGTTGTTTATGTGTCACTACCCTGTCATGTTCCTGGTCACTTTTGTTCCCACTACCCCGTTCCTGCTGGTGTCTGGAGGTGACAGCAGCTCAGGTGTAGTCTCACCTCCCAGGAAATGCCCGCCCTGAGTTTCTTCTCCTTCCTCTGGCTTCTCCCTGCCTTGTCTTCTTCCTTTCTCTCCCCTTCGCTCAGGCCACCGGGCATATCACCAAGCCTCGTGGGCGTCCTCCTGAAGGAGGATCACTGCAGGAGGAGAGCTCGTGTTTGTTTTGCGCCTCCCAGGGCCAGGGTCTGTCTGAAGCATGTTGCACAAATCACAGAATTTAACCCTCCCAAGCAATCTTCCCAGGTGTACTGCTATTATTTCTCTCATTTACAAAGGAAGAAACGGAAGTACACGGGATGGCGTAACCTGTGTTAGAGCAGAGATCAGCCAGGAGCAAGACAGGATTTGAAACTAGGCAGTCCGATGCCAACACCTGGTGCCATGTGGCAGGGTGACCCTGGGGAAGGGAGGTGGAGGGGCAGGCTGCCTCCGCACTGCGCCGGAGCGCATCCCGGGGCCCGGTGCTGCGTGCTCTGGGGAGAACTGTGCTGCCTCTGACCCGCATCCTAACGGGACTGAAGGAGCCAGGGTTCGGGTATGGACAGAAGGTGTCCCGCAGTGCTAGGCTGTCATGGGGATGAGATTGAAATTTTGGTTTGCCCGTCTCAAATCATTGTTTTTTCATCTCAGAACGATCTTATTGTGATCTTGAAAAGATTTGAGTACTGTAGCTTTATAATGACTTTAAAAATACTTATTTCATGCCCATCCTTCATTCAACAAACAGCATGAAGCCCAAGCACTGGGCCAGGGCTGCAGAAAACCAGCTATGGCCATGCCCTGGCAGGGTCCCAGTCTTGTACAGAAACAAACACATCATGGACCCTTAATCCTGGCTGTCGGCGAGCATAAAAAGCACTCTGTCTAGAGACAGAGAAGACTGAATTCCACCCCAGCTCCTGGAGAGTTGGACCATCAGCTCTGCAGACACGGTGGGGCGGAGCCCTCATTCTTCAGACCGTGGTGCACAGTTCAGTAAATGTGAACCCGAGAAGCCAGTTCGGTTAGCGGGTGCGAGGACGGGAACTGGACTGAAAGTGATGGAGAGAGGCGAGGGAGAAGAGGCGGATGTAAAAAAACTGTGCTGTAGACCTGCAGCAACCCCCATGGCGAGTGTGGTTGTTATGGACTGCAGACATGGACTAATAAAAATAAAAACTAAATAAAAACAAAACAAAAAAATGGATTGAGAGGAAGCTGTTCTGGAAGCCTGGGAGAGACACTGGAGTCAGAAGTGTGCATGGAGAAGGGAAGGGGAGAGAGAAGGCAGGTGGTGGAGCTGAGGGCTGGCAGCCGGGGCAGTGGCCTGCGGGCCTGCTCTGTGCTGACCCGGCAGGGGAGGGCATGAGGGTGCAAGTGTGCACTTGGCCCTTTCCTCCCTGATCCCGGGATTGACCGTGCACAAATCCTTCCTTCCCCTCCGCACAAATACATGGTTCCTTCACTTTCAGGAAATTCAGGACTGGAAAGCTGCTTTTTGGCAATGTTGGTGCTTCCCGCAAAGCATTGCTATCTGGCAGGCAGTGGATGAGAGGCCAAGAAAAATTTTCCAAGTTTTTAATTTTCTAATGCTTTCGTCGATGATTTACAAGTGCAAATTATAATGTCGTGCTCCTCTTATTCCTATATTATTTCCATTTGCATGTTTGCATTAAGTATTCAGGACGCCTTTCTAAAAATAAGGTACATGAATTACCTCTTTCCTTTCCCACTAGCTCGTTTCCTTCCTCCCTTATTTTTCATTAGGAAATTTGTTTGGAGCCTTGTGTGAGTCACGCATCAGCTGTACCTTCCCTGGTCCCAAACTTTAGCTATCATGGCCTGAACTCCTTGTGGGAGCCTGAAGCCCACCGGAAGGTGATAATGCTTCCCGGAGGCCAAGAGTGGCTTCTGATCTTGCTTTTCCTGCGTTCTTAGACTGACAGTCACCCAGAAATCCCCACAAACTCCCCTTCTTCCCACGTAACTGAGGGCCCCGCTCCTTCCACTCCAATCCTGTGATTCGGGACTTGGGGATGGTAAGACTGAGGGGGGCAGAAGGAGGTTCCCTGTCTCCAAATCTAAGAAGTCACCCACCCTCGCCACTAGCAGTGTCTTCCCCCTGTCGCGTTCCCCCTGGACAGACCCCTTCCCGACTTTTCCTCCTCTCTGCTCTCTGGGAAACGTCCATCTCTCAGCAGCCCGTACTCTCAGATGGGCTGAGTGCAGTGACTCAGAGCTCGGCAGAGAAGTGCAGAGGCCCTTACTGAGCAGAACCAGGCTGCTGAGATGGAAGTGCGGCTATCAAGAGCCTTTTCCTCCTGCTCCTCCTCTTCCCGCTCCCTCTCTTGCCTATTTTGATGCTGTGCGGTTATCTGCCCTTTAGACTTTAGTCCCTTGGGAACAAAGCGCCATGAAGATGTGTACAAAGTGCTGAAAAAGCACAGGGAAGAGAGACTTGGATGCAGGCCCTCGGTTGTGGCTCCCTCTCTGGGTCTGCACCCGTTCCATCTTCCTCATCACCGTCTTGCCCCTTGGTTCAGGTGCCCTGATTAATTAGTTATAACCAGGAATGGTTTACTCTTGTGTGTGTGTGTGTGTGTGTGTGTGTGTGTTTACATTTTTAATGATGCCTTAAACTGAACAAATCACCCTGTGAGGCAGAAATTTAAAAGTACATACGCAAAGAAATACACAGGAGAGAGAGGTGTGCGATAGCCTGGAGCTGAGAATATTTATGTGTTTTTGACAGTGGAAATCTGTGGAATTTGTGAATATATAGGAACTTCTGTCTTGGGCTTGCCCTGTGGGAAGAAGGATAGCCTATCCACAGAAAGAGTATGGCGCATCTGACAGGTGAAAGACATGAGGCCCATCGACTTTTTTTTTTTTTTTTTTGGATGGGAGATATAAGACGTTTTGCCTAAAAACATTCTTTGAGCTCTATCAATTTGTTCCTTTACCTTAAGGTTTAATTTTAGCCCTTTACTCTATCAAGTAAACTGATTTATGTATTTAAAGGATCTCTAAGGGATTTGGTGTGGGATGGGCCTAGAAGAAGTATAAATGAACCTAGAGAATACTGATTTGGGTGACCCTGGGTAATTTAGGCAGCTTCGTTACAGAGGCACAACCTGTTACATCCTCAACCCCTGTGATCAGCTCCTTCCACCACTCTCCTTTCCCCAGAAGTAGGTGGGGAGAGGCTGAAAGTTCCCTTCAGTCTCCTAGGTGGTTTCCCTGGTGACCATCTGGGGAAATCCAGGAGCCCTCAAGAGTCATTTTATTAGAGCCGGGTGTGGTGGTGCATGCCTGTAATCCCAGCACTCGGGAGGCAGAGGCAGGAGGATCGCCGTGAGTTCAAGGTCAGCCTGAGCTATATAGTGAGCTCAAAGCCAGCCTGGACTACAGAGCAAGACCCTGTCTCAAAAAACAAAACAAAACAAAACACACACACACACACACACACACACACACACACACACACACAAAGAGTCATCTCATCAGAACAAAAACTGTTCCTATCACCCAAGAAAGTGATTTAGGAGCTCCACGTCTCTAAGAAAATCACCAAGGTCTTCAGCGCTGTCAGGAACTGGGGGGCTAAATATTAGAATAAAATATCTTCCCAGAATCTTTGTCCAAAAGGGTCTTAGTCACTCTGTCTCAAGAACTGGGGTCTTGCTCTTGTTGTATCTGGCCGTGATGTTCTGCCTCACAGAAGACCCCCCACAGTGGAGCCAGCCACCCATGGACTGCACCCCCTGAAACCCCCAACCCAGCAACCCCTCCCTCTGTTCCACTGCAGGCATCAGGCATTTTGTGCAGCAACGCAAAAGCTGCCCAATGCCTCTGTTTTTCCTTGTAGGCGTCTCCACCACCAACCCTTCTCCCCTATACTGAACAAAGTTTTTAAAAATAAGCTTTTTTTTAAATTTTATTTTAAAAATAAGCTTTTGAGTGTTTTTTTTAAAGTTTGTAATATATATACTTTTGAAGGTATTAAAGTTGAAAATCACCCTAAGAGCTCTGGGGCACCCCATATAAAACACCATGGATTGTAATTGTTGTGGGTAACAAAAGTGAAAAAGATTTGATCAGAAAGGAGAATTCCCTCTCAAGAAAACAGCCCTTTTTCTCAAATCAGATGACTGGTGCAGCGTGCCAAAGAGCTAGTCATCCAAAACAGCTAAAGATTCTTGAAGGGGAAGGCAGGGTGTACGTGCAGGGTGGTAAACGGGGGAGCTAGCAGTTATATTGCTTAAACTCTCCTTGCTTAAATGATTCTAGATTCAATTTTTTCTTGCTAATAAAATGGTTTCTCTGTCCATTTGTCAGAGGCTTTAAATGTAACCCTGACACTCAGCCCTGCAGAAGCAGAAACAGCTCCTTCAAGGGGCAGCTAGCTGGAGCACGTGTTTGTCCAAGGGGCTTCTCCTGCAGCCAGCAGCCCATAGCCCATGGTGTGAGGCAGCACCTTGCACTTGGTTGGGGAGGGGGGAGAGCTGAGGAGTCACAGGATCCAGGTTCAAATCCTTTCTCCACCACTGGCTAGGTACGTGGACACAGGCAAGGTACAGAAATCTCTTCTAGCCTCAGTTGACGCATCTGCAAGATGGGAATAAAGACACTGATAATGTGTATTGCAGAAGTTTGTTGTGTGTGTCAGATGAGGTCACAGACATGACGGGCTTCTATGGCACATGGTGGACAGTAAGTACTCGATATGTGCTGTGATCGACACCCCTTCTAATCAGGGCACCCCAAACCTCTCCTGGTTGTCATGATGAATGGAATTAAGCTCTTTCGTTTGTAGCTGACAAAATGAGAAAATTTTACAGAATTTCTGAAAGGCAAGGACCTTAGTGTCGAGACAAAACAAGTCCTGCAAAACAAAGTCATGTCATTCCTCCTGGGATAGGAAGATTTTCTGTGAGGTTTTCTCAGCCCAGACTCCACATCTTGGGATGTGGGAGAGGAAGACAGGAGAAAGGGTTGCACAGCGGTGAGGGGGGCTTCAGGGAGAACACGCTTGGTTTCTGGGCATCGTCTGGCAGGCAGGGTTGAGGCAGCTCATGGAGGACCCTCCCCCCCCGTTTTTGGTGTTGGGGATTGAACTCAGGGCCTTGCACTTTCTAGGCAAGCACTCAACCACTGAGCTGAATCCCCAATCCCCTCTCCCCCTACCTTCTTTATTGGTTATACAGATTAATGGATTTGGACAGATGTGTACATGTGCATTGCATACTTTGATTGTTTTCATCTCTTCATCACCCCCCCACCACACACACACATGCTCAGGGCCTCACAAAAGCCAGACGGGTGCTCGCCATTGAGCAGTAGCCTGGCTCTGAGCCTGTGGTCTTAGCTCCAGCACTGCAGGGCCTCTCTTCTCTGCAAATCAAACTGCTCTGCAGGCCTGCCAGGTGACTGTCTGTTGAAGAGATATTCTTTGCTTTCTTCATGCTGCTTCTACCTTCTTTGCATCTTATTCAACACTTAATGAGTCAGTCACCCAACAAATCTCTACTGCATAACCTGTGTCAGGCTGTAGGTTAGGCTTGCCTCACAGTGTCAAAATGTGAACATATTTGGCCTGGCATGGTGGCTCGCACTTATAATCCCAGCACTCTGGAGGCTGAGGCAGGAGGATTGCTGCAAGTGCAAGGCCAGCTTGGGTTGCAAAGTGAAACCCTGTGTCAAAAACAGACAAATAAACCAAAATTGTGAATATATTCCCCACATTGCAGCCTGGGCCTGAAGGCAGGACTTACCTGTAGTCAGTCACCACTGGATGGCCACACGACCAAGAATTGGATGGGACTAAGTAAGAAGAGTGAAAGACTAAGACGAGTGTTGATGAATCATGTTGACTGACAGCCCATACAGAGAAAATGGAGCAAACAGAGTCACCCAGAAGGAAGATGTGGGCCTGCTGTAGGAACACTGAGAAGTTCGAGTTTTCTCAGCTCAGAGTGGTGAAGGAGGAGGACGAAGAGGAGGAGGAGGGGGGGGAGGGAGGGAGGTTGGGCCGTACTGTGGAGAGTTTTGAACACAAACTGAACATTTTATGCATGATTTTTCAGTCAATGGGAGACACAGAGGGCCTGTAAGCAGATGCGGGATACAATGAAAGCTGTGAGCTAGAAAGCTTATTTGGGCAGGCTTTCTAAGCCTATTAGAGGAGAAGGACTAGAGGTGGGAGCTTAGTTATGAAGCCAGGAATTCAGTGAAGCCAAACGGTGAAAAGCTTCAACTGCATTGTTGGTAGAAAGAAATGCAGAGACGTGGAAAAATTCAAGAAGCTTTATCAAAATACAGGTCTGAGCATCAAAGTAGAAGTCAAGGGTGAGAACAAGTAAAGAGAAAGTCAGAGATGGTTGTGGGTGCTGGGCCTAGAGAAGGGGCAGAGACATAGGGCTCCTACAAACCAATAAACAGAAGTCCACACTGGCAGAAGGAGCTGTGGTTTGTGCAGGAAGGAAGCAGAGGATGCTTTTGGAAATGTTGAGCGTAAGACCAATAGCTCCACTGAGGAAGAGGCCTCAAGAAAACCTTTGGAAATGAAAATGAATCCTGAGTGAGGAGCAGTGCAGAGGGCAGGGATGAAACCAGAACAGACACGGTGTGGAAATTGTGACGGAAAGTGCAGTGAGAGAGAAAAGAGGACCGAGGAAAGAAAACCAGGGAGTGGGTAAATGTTTAGATAGAAAGACACTGAAACAAAGAATGAGGCAGGATCAGAGAGACAGGAAATGAGACACTGTAAAGTAAGGTCTCAGCCCAGAAGCCAGTGGAGGATGATTGTTCCCAGGAAGGAAGCTGGATTCAATGCTGAAGGATCTGGTCTATTTTCTCCCAAAGATGTATAGTGTGGGCCATCGCCTTCAAGCTAAGTTACGATCTGTGCAGTACACTTTCATGTATGTCTTCTCCTCCACCTGTTTCTGACATAAGTTTCTGGAAGCTTCTGGAAGCTTCTGGAAGCACCCCTTGCCTGTGGGCCACCCATATCCCTGCCTGTTCCCATGGCAATGGTGATGGAGGGAAGAAAGATCAGACAGAGCACTGAGAGAGGTGGAGAGCCCAGGAACCCGATGGATCCCACCCTGGAGAGTAACGCTACAGTACTCCACACTTCCCAGTACTTCCCAGTGTCTGTGTGGACATCCCCCAAACATCCCTCCTTCCTTCTTCTTTCTTGTCTTCCTTCCTTCCTTCCTAACCACGGGAAAATGTCCTGCATGAGCCAATTAGTACCTGAGAGTCTTAGGGGTAGAAAGGATAACAAAAGCTAACTGAGTCGACGTTTATTATTTTGCAAATGAGGAAGCTTAAAATATCAAACAGACAGAAGGGCAAGGACTTGTCCCAGCCACACAGCTGGTTAATGGCAGAGTCTAAGCCACCAGCCAGGATTCCTGGCCATCACATCTCAGGACGCCAGACTGTGTCTTTTTGCTTTTTATTTTATTTTATTTTTTGAGACAAGGTCTCACTATGTTGTTCAGGCTGGCCTCAAACTCACTGTGCAGTCCAGGCTGGCCTCAAACTCCCAGCAATTCTCCTGCCTCAGCCTCTCATGTGCCGGGATTAAGGCGCGTGCCACCATGCCTGGCCAGATGTATCATTTCTAATGAAGCAACTTTTCCTAAATTCACACATATTTGAAGAAATTTACAACTTCCCAGCTCAACATTTCTTCTTAAATCAGAGTAGTTTATCAAAGATCACCGTCCTGAAAGGCATTACGGAAAGGGGGTTGATTTATTGACTGCATCCTAAGGGACAAGCCCTGTGTGGAGAGACTTACAACTCTGTTTCACGTATTCTCACACCACCAACTGCCTGTCGAGTGGAGAAACTCAAAAAGATTAAGATACTCACTCCACCCTAATCTGTTAACAAAAGGTGATGTGGAGATGTGATCCGATACAGGACAGCTCCCAAGCAGGTCCCCAACCTGCTGTCTGTTACACTACTAAGCCTTTTGTCTTTTATGACAGGCAGGAAAGGGTGAAAAAGATCTGTTCTCTCATGGACTCTCTTAATAATGGAGAAATGATTCCAGGTCCTGAGTGGGAAAAGTTGAGCACAGAATGAAGAACTACAGGAATGGACCCCTAAGTATGGGAGCGATGGGCAATTCCAAGGGGATCCTTTGGTCTGTTCTTTCCCCAGAGAAGGAAAATCATGTATTCACCTCACTGTCTGTGGTAGTGAGGTCAAGGTGTCAGACCTTCTGGTAGGGACTAGCTGTCTTATTTTTCAAATCATTCCTTCCTTACCATTCAAGAAAGAAGGAAGCTTCCGGCACAACCCCTGCTTAGCAGTTCTATCCCCACTTGATCTTATCCTGGGCGCTAGCTTCCTGGTTGCCATGGAGACCTGATCAAACTCCTGCCCAGACCCTCACCTGGCAATCTGTTGCTGACTGGCTGATGTTGCTTCTCAGGTCAAGGAGTAGCAGGTTCTTAGGTGAGTTCCTTTAAGGAAACACAGCTGCAGACAGACGATTTAATCCATGCCTGGGACATAGCACTTTAGTAATACTCAAGGTTAAATCTGTTGTTTGTATAGCACAACTCAGGATGTTTGAATTCAGGCTCAGAGAAAGAAAAGGCACATCAAACGTATTAAGTATTTCGCTGCTTGTCAAACTTTCCAAGACTGCTTCATTCAAAAATATTTGGTGAGGTAGGAGACAGGAAGATGACTGAGACACAAGCTTTGCCTTTAAAGCAGTCACAGTCTGGCCAAGGATGCTCAGAGGTCAACTAACTATAGTACAGTTCATCCATGCCATTACTGAGCCACATGGAGGAAGAAGTAGAGAAAGTAGTAACTCTTTCCCCACAGGGATAGAGAAAGTGATAAGAGGATATCAGGAAAATCTTTGCAGATGACGTGCACTTGAGTTGCTCTTGTAGATTTGATTCATAGGAATTCAACAAGAGGAGGGAGGGAAATGAAAAAGAACTCACAAAGCCTTGTAGATAGAGCAGGGAGGAGGTAGTTAAGAAACACAATGTGGTAATGAGATTAGCACGTTGGGTCTGGAGTAGGAATCTGTAGGATTGGCAGACAGTGGGGATGGAAAATAAAGGAGAGAGGAGAGGGAAGCTGCATGTGCCCTATTTGTGCATAATTAATTACCCAGTCTTGTAGCAAAGGGGAGGTTGAACTGTAAACAGCGATCAGAAATATGAGTGCTTTTACGACAGCTTCGAACTCCAGATTGGAAATAATGAGGAAGCGTTGCTGAGCTTTTGACAAGGGAAGGATACGATCAGATCTGGGTTCTGAAAAGCCCAGTTTTCTTAACATACGGAGAAGTGATTTGTTGGGGGACTGAGAGGTCCAGGCCAAATTGGAGGCAGGAAATCAGTCATGAGGTTTGCACAAACTTCTAGGCCAGAAGTCTAGACTGGAGCGGAAGTGAGATAGGTAGCGGCAGGGGACACAGTTGATAGGCACAGAAGAAAGTTAAACTTGATGGTGATAGAATTAGCAGGTCTTGGTGACACATTAACTGGGGCAGAGCAGGAGGCTTCTCGGAAGGCAGAAGTGACAGTTCTGCCTGGCCAGAACTTTGCTCGCAGGCCAGTGACCGGCAGCCCTGGAGTCTGGGGAATGTGTGCTTCTGTCTTGGAGAGCTGCCGGGTCAGGTGAGAGTAGGTGTGTGTGTACCACAGGGGACAAGGGCAATGTCTACTACCCATATCCGTAGGTGGCTGCACTATTTTCCAGTCCTGGGGATTGAACTTGGGGGATTGCCTTTGCGCTGAGCTACATTTGTATAGATATAGATAGATACAGGTATTTTGAGACAGGGTCTTGCTAAATTGTTGAGATGGGACTACATTTTTGATCCTCCTGCTTTAGCCTTCCAAGTTTTGGCATGCACCACCCTGCCTGGTTTAGCTTCACTATTTTAACCATTTTTACCCTTATCCTGAGAGGAGACTGTGAGTTCTGCAAAGGCAAGATTCTCTCTCTCTCTCTCTCTCTCTCCCTCCCTCTCTCTCTCTCTCTCTCTCTCTCTTTCTCTCTCCTTTTCGGAGACTGGGTCTTGCTACATAGTTCAGGTGGTCCTTGAACTTGTAGTGATCCTCCTGCCTCAGCCTCCTCGGATTACAAGTGTGCTCCACCAGCCCAGCTCAAATTGGCTCTCACTGTATCTGCAGTCTTTGTCAAGGCCAGGCACCTGGTAGTCACATAGATACACAGTACTCATGGAAAGGAAAGTCTTGCTGTTTCATTGACAGATTGCATGGTCTTCCCCCTGGAGCGTGGCTCCAGCTACTTTTACTGCTTGCATGGTCACACTTGGTCCTGTCCACTTCCTGTTGTCCCTTCACAGGCCACATGGTGGTCTCTGCTCAGAGTGTGGACAACTCCATTTCAGTGTGTACCCTGCTCTTCTCTCATCTCTGGTTCCCTTTGCCACGCTTGGCAGACAACACCATGCTTCAGTGGCCCCAGAGACCCCCCCTTTTTCTTTTTGTGCCAAGGATTGAACTCAGGGCTTTGATCTTGTAAGGCAAGCACTCTAGCCACTGAGCTAAATCCCCAACCAGGGACCTTCAGACTATTACCTGAAAGTCAACTTCCACGGACACTACACCACAAAACCTGTGTCACCAGGTCACTTCATCTCATTAGATATCAAGGGGCTCATCTTGTGTCATCCCAAGAAAAAGAAGCATGAGTACAGCGCAGTAAGACTTTGAGAGAGACAGCATTCGTATAACTTTTACTAAGTATTTTTTGATAATTTTTTGTTATCAGTTATTATTGCCACTCTCCTACTATGCCTGATTTTAGCATAGACGGAGAAAGAAACACGGTATCCACACTCTGCACCTTGTGTGTGTGGAGAAAGAAATGTGGTATCCACCGGCCGGCGACCCTATGGATGCCTTGGAAGAAACACAATATCCACAGCTCGCTCGCCATATTTTGTGTGTGGAGGAAGAAACATTGTATCCTCGGGCGGAGGAAGAACAGCGTTCACAGGGCTGTGTAACCAATGTGTGCCGAGGAAGAAACGTAGTATCTAAAGGGCTGGCCACTCTCCCTGGTTCTGCCAATCCTTGTTTTCGCTGAGCAGATGTTTGCAAGAACACATGAAATTAACCCTCACATTAATTAGTCTTTAGTTTCTTCCAAAGTGTATGAGCTGAGCAAAGAACCAGAGGACAGGATGCTAACAGTTGCCATCCCTGTCTTCGTAGATGCTTAGTAGGCTTCTTCAGAGTCGCTGCTGCTGTGTCTCGAAGCAGGTAACTGAAGAATCGTGTTTATTTTGAAGTCGAAGAAGCCAGAGAAAGCGTCCGAGGCCCGCGCTCATCCCGGTCTGACTCACAGCCGGGTCGACCGGAAGCCCCCGAACTGTAGGGCTCAGCCAGGCGCTCCCGGAGGGGCGGCGCGCGGGGCTCTGCGGGCGCGGTCGCGCGTGTCACGGTCGCGCGTGTCACGGTCGCGCGTGTCACGGTCGCGCGTGTCACGGTGTCGCAGGCACAAGTCCCGCCGCAGAGCCCGCCAGGGTCCCGGGGGACACCGCTCCTGGCCTGCAGTTCCTCGCGCGCCCGCCGGGCGGCGCCCCGCCCCCGCGCCTCCTCGATGACATCACAAAGCCGGCCCCGCCCCGCCCCACCCAGTGACGTCACAAAGCCCCCGCCCCCCGCGTGGTCCCGGCCGAGCAGCCGGCAGCGCCGCGATGGGCAGCGGGGTCCGCGCGCCCCGCCGAGCGCCCCGGTTCCCCGCTCGCGCGGCGCTGCTGCAGGGCGCGGGCCGGGCGGCGCCCTCGCGGGGCCGGAGCTGAGCCCGCGTCCCGTCCCCGTCCCCGGTCCCGGTCCCGGGCCCGGCCCATGGGGGGCCGCAGGTAGAGCCACGTGCTCGGCCGGGCCGCAGCCGCGATGGCCGCGCGCCGCCTGCTGCTGGTGAGACTCGGCGGGCCGGGAGCCGGGTGGAGGTGGGGACCTAGGTGGGGGCGGGGGCCGGGGAGGGAGGTGGGGACCGGGGCCAGGGCAGGGGATGGAGGTGGGGACCGGGGCCGGGGCCGGGATGGAGGTGGGGGCCGGGATGGAGGATGAGGCCAGAGAGCGTGGTAGGGGAGGCGCTCCCGGGGTCCCGATCCACGTTGCGGGCTTCTCTGGGGTCCGCGGTGGAGGCGGGGGGAGGTCTGAAGCTGGACAGGGACGGGCTGGGGCTTTCCTGACTCGACCTCCCTCCGCCTAGACCCCGGCCCGGGCCGGGCTTGGTGCGGCTGCGGCGTCACGCGGGGCCACCGCATTGGGGACGCAGGGACGCGGGGACCCGCCGCCGTCTCGCCGGCCTCGGGCGCGGCCCTGCGTCTGAACGCCAGAGAAGAGCCCCGAGACCAAGGCTGGGGCCGAGGGGTTCCCCGAGGAGCGTGGGGAACGCGGACCCTGATCCCGGTCCCCTGTCCCGGGCTCAGGGACCGTGCGGTGCGGCCTCGAGGCTGCGCGAACCGGGCCCCGCGCGGCTCTGTCACCCGGGCCACAGCGCCCCTCTTCCCACATCCACATCCCCTGTCTCCTGCGGCAGGGCGAGGGGTGAATTCGGTGGAGGCAAATTAGACCCAAGCCCGGAGCCACCGCCGGCCTCCGCGCCTGCCGCGGACCCTGCGGGAGCGCGGAGGTTGTCGTTAAGCACAAACAAGGAGAGCGCTGTGTCCCCGCGGGAGGGGGCGCGCCGCGCCGGCTCCGGAGACCCGCGGTCCGGCGCCGCAGTTGCCAGGGCCCAGGAGTCACCCTATAGACACGCGGTCCTGGATAGGGTGTGTGTCCCGAGGGACAGCGGGCCCCGGGAAAGTTTGCAGTCGGTGGCATTGATACTGAGGCCAGCGCTAGGGTCCCTCGGAGAGCATCCTGCCGTTTGTAGTGATGACGGAGTCTGGGTTTGTGTCCTAGAGGCGAGTGGATGCCCGGCGACAGGAGCTGGGACTGCAGCCTGGGCCAGCAGAGGGGTCTGCCCTTTGGTCCTCCACCTGGTCCCCTATCCTGATGGAGGCGTTGGCCAGCTGCCTCAATACCCCGAGTATAACCCTCACAGAGGCCCCTACGGGCAAGAGCTTAGGGTATTTTGTGTTTATTTGTTTGGTTTTTTCCCCTTCGATTTTTTGAGACAGTGTCTTGCTACCTAGCCCAAACTGGCCTGGAATCCGTGGCAATCCTCTGGCCTCAGCTTCCGCAGTGCTGGGATTACAGGCTTGTGCCATCATACCCCGCTGTATTTTGTGCTTTACCTTCTAATCGGAGGTAGGAATTTAAAGAACATTCTCCATGTAATGAAAGGGTTAATAAAGTGTCCAGGTCCTTTTCTTAAATCATCAAACTAAGTTTACCCAAAAATTTGGCACTGGATTTGTAATTGAAGATCTGACAATGAGTCTGATTGTTAAAAAAAAGAAAAAGAAAAAGGAAATACATGATGGGATTATAGGCAATCCGAACAGGATTCCTTGTTCTTCTGCTAAATAAAATGAAATAGAATGGGCATGAAGGTTGGAGAGGAGGACGCCGGGGTGATCAGGACCTGTGCTAGCCCTCAGCCAGCATGGGAAGAACTGACCTGTCTTTTTTGTTGTTTTTTTTTTGAGGCAGTCTCCCTGTGTAGTTCAGGCTGAACTTGAACTCACTTTGTAGCCCAAGCTGACCTCAAACTCAGGGTGATCTTCCTGTTTCGGCCTCCCACGTGCTGGAATTACAGGCCTGCACGACCATGCCCAGCAAGAATTGACTTGTCTTCCCCACCTCTACTCTGCCCGCCCTGTCCTCAGGCCAGACTTTGTTAAAGTATAGAACAGTGATCTCACGAGAGTGCTTTAAGCAGTGTTTATCTGGAGTTTCTTGGCTATTTCAACATGACAGAACCCAGCTCTGGAGCCTGGTTAAATGCCAGGTGCTCAGGGGTAGGGGTTTGGGAGGGTAGTGATTGGGCTCAAGTACTGCAATTAGATTCTGAGGATGTAGATCAGTACTAGAGCATTTCCTTGGCACAAAACCACTAAGTGCCTGATTTATTATCTTTATTATTATAGGGCTACTATTCAAGTACCTGTCTTCTTTCAGATATCTCTTTTATGTGATAGTCTTTATAATTGTCAACATTTTCATGATACTTTTTTGATATGACAGGGTAACTGCAAGAAAGAGAGCTTGTTATTAGGGTTTGAAAAGAATAGATATACCTGATATAATGTATAATGTGATACATGTAGGAATTGTGTGAAATGTCTAGCTAGGGAGCAGTTGTTGTGTGTTAACGCACAGTATGTCCTCCATAGCCAACACCTCTGCCAAATCAGGTGACGCTGTCTCCATCTCACAGGTGAGAAAACGGAGTCTCCCAGAACCTTTGGTTCTTCCTGGTCACAAGGCTGGGAGCTTGTCACCTCCTGGTCCTCCTCATCCCTGAGCCACACTGGCTGCTCTCAACTCAGATTGCTGGCTAATGTGACAACGGAGAAGGGTGACAACGAAAGCTGAGATGGTTGTGTGGTTTGTTGTGGACCCAAATGAGGATTACTGGGTGCTTCTGGAAGGAAGCGTTCTCGCTGCTTGCATTTCTGTTTCTGCTGAGTTGAGGCATCTATGTGAGGTTAGAAAGCAAAACGCAGACCGAAAGACAAACATGTGTTCTAGGCTAGGAGTCTGGAGACAGGGAAATGAGACCTTTGGGTTGGTGCCAGTCTGAGGACAGCCCTCGAAGGGCTGGCCCAGCGTGACGCTGCAGGCAGGGGGACCCCTCACCCTCAGAGAGTTAGCTGTGACCACAACATAGAAGGACAGTCAGGACAGAAAGGAGCCATAATTGATAAGGACATTGGGCCTGAAGTTGTGGAAACTGATGCCTTACAGGGGTTCAGAATTCCAGACAGAGGAGCCTGTACTACGACAGCCTTTTGTCTTTGTCCCTGTCGCTGAGACTGGGCCTCTTCCTTGGGGCCACTTTCTGAGCTTCTCTTTGTGTAAACATCTGAGCTGGTATATCCTGGTATCTGGGCAGGTGAGGGCTAAATTCCTGAGCCCTGTCAGAACTTGGTGGCAAGTTAAAGTAGAAGCTGAAATGATAGCTGATACTGTATCCAAAAGATTTTCGCCTTTCTGTAGACTTTAATTCTACAGCCTTAGAATATAAAAAGCTGGGAGGATCCCAGAACTCCACTCAGTCCAGCCCCCTGCTGTCCTTGGTTGAGGGAAAAAGCAACCTGTGTTAAAGAAACGACTTCTCCTTTGCATTGACCCGGGCATAGCCACTGAGCACCCTTGCTGAGCAAGGGCCTGTCCCGGGTGGGGGAAGCCCAGAGGTGGGCTGGGGTTGGGATCTCGCCACTCAGGCGTGGTTGATCCAGTCTGCAGGAGCCACCAGGAGAGCTGTTGGTTCCCTGATTCCTGGTGAATGTGTGGTTGTGAGTGTTGGACTCAGGGTAGTGTGTGCAGAGTCCTAGAAACACCTGAAGGATTTGGCTGTTAGGTTGGAAGCTGAGGATGGGGTACACTTTCTAGCTGAGAATCACATGCATCAGCCCCGAATTCATATGCAGCAAAAGGTTTCTCACCTGCCATGAGTCACTGCATCCTGAGATCATCGAATGGGATCAATGTTTCACTTGAAAGATGTATGTTTGGTTGAGAATTTAGCTCAGTGGTTTGAGTGCTTGCCTTGCAAGCAGAAGGCCCTGAGTTCGATCCCCAACACCAAAAAAAAAAAAAAAAAAGCATATAAATACATTGGAAAAAAAAAAAAAGAAGAAAGAAAGATGTATATTTGAATCGGTTGAGGTCCAGGCCAAAACAAATAGGCTGCTAGTCTAAATAAACTGCACAAGCAAACCACATCAGCAGGAGAAGGACCCCTTGTAATTAAATCTAGAAGACTTTTGGTGGAATTTTGGGGGTCTTCTATATAGAGTATCATGTCATCTGCAAATAGTGATAATTTAACTTCTTTTCCTATCCTTATTCCTTTTATTTCTCTCTCTTGCTCTAATTGCTCTGGCTAATACTGCCAGAACTATATTGAATCAGAGTGATGAGAGTGGATATCGTTTGTCTTGTTCTGGATTTTAGAGTGAAAGCTTTTCAGTTTTTGACCATTTAGTGTGATGTTGGCTGTTGGTTTGTCATAGATGGCTTTTACCAGATTGAGATAAAGACCATCTATTCCAATTTTCTGCAGGCTTTTTTTTTTAGTCATGAATGGGTGTTGGACCTTATCAAATACTTTTTCTGCATTTATTGAGATGATTATATGGTTTTTGTCCTTGGCTCTGTAAATATAGTGTATCACATTTATTGATTTGAGTATGTTGAACCATCCCTGCATCCCTGGGATGAATCCTACTTGGTCATAGTGTATAATCTGCTTGATAATGTGTTGCATTTTGTTTGCCAGGATCTTATTGAGGATTTTTGCGTCTATGTTCATTAATGAGATTGGTCTGTAGTTCTCTTTTTTTGTTGGCTCCTTCTCTGGTTTTGGTATCAGGGTAATGCTTGCTTCCAGGAATGAATTAGGGATTATTGCTTCTCTTTCGATTTCATTAAAGAATTTGACAAGTAGTGGCCTTAAATCTTCTTTAAATTTCTTGTAGAATTCAGCAATGAGGATTCCTTGTAATGAGATGTGTATTAACTTTGAGACACTCTGAGGCTAGGTAGGCATGGACCCACCAACTGCCTACATCATGTAGTATTTTATTTATTTATTTTTTATTATTATGTTTTTCATCACGTAGTATTTTAGTGGCACAGAATTAGACAGAGTCCATGGAGCAGGTGTGGGAAGTGCCATGAGTGCCATGTGTGCTGGGATGGTTTGCCCGCTGTCCCTTTCTCCACGTGTGTGATCAGGAGCAGGCACAGTGGGAGTGGGCTGGCTCTGGTGGGTTGTCTGTTTGCGTTCTGTCCTTGGGTGGGATGGGAGACATCACACCTCACCACTGCCCTTGACTCCATCCTCACATGAGAGGCGAAGGACAGTCTGTTGCGAGTTGTACATGGGTTTTGGGCTTGCTCTGGCAGCCCCTTTATCGAGCGTGTGAAGCGTGATCTGCGTAAGTAAAGCTTGCTAATTATTTTCTATGGGTGACGGGAAGAGTTCAGATGCACCATCAGGCCATTTGGGGCCAGGATGAATCAAGGGACTCTTGGTGTACACCGCAGTGTCTGTTTCCAGTCAGTGCTGACACCCTGCAGGCCTTCTGCGGTGAGACCAGGGCACCGGCCACTGGAAGTGTGTCCTGTGGTCATCTGGAGCAGATTTAATCTGGACCTTTAAGTGCGGACCTGTCTGTGGGCAGAATGACAGCCTAGTGGGTGTGTCCCTGATGTGGAATCCTTGGTTAGCACAGCGGGAGGTGGGGCATTGTTGCTGTGGCAGGAGCAGCTGCAGAGCTTGGTTCTGTAGGAAGAGGAACCAGATCACTAATAAATACCCTGGTCTTGCCCAGTGTTTGTATTTGTCAAACACTGGAAGATCAACAGGAGTCCTAAATTGGCGTGTGTGCTGCCGCAGGACTTTCTCACTCGCTCCCGTTGGTAGTGGAGCTCGGGCAGAGGTCCTGACCTGCAGGAGCCTGGCGATGTCAGGGTGGTGGGCTCCAGAGATGGGCTCACGATGTCAGGCAGAGCAGCAGTGAGCACTCCATTCACAGTGATGCGCAAGGCCCCCTGGGAAGTTTTCCTGTCCGAGCCTGGCTTTGCCGCTGACAGATGTTTGCAGGGCTAAGAAGCTGCGTGTGGAGGGTCTGGGCAGGATGTGGTGGGTCATCGGGAGTGCTGCCCGGTGTGGTTTCATCTTCTCTGCAGAATATTTGAAAACTGTGCCTAAGACTGTTCTCCATTAAAACAAAAACAGTAAGAGGGCCTCGGGAAGCTAAGCCACAACGCGGCTTGTTAGCTAATATTCATATGATTTTCCCTTTGCTCCTGTGCCACCAGCCCTGCTTGGTGGCTGTGTTGCTTGGCACCATTTGGAATCTGTCTGAGGAGGAGCCGGAGCCCGAGGGATGTAGGAGAGGAGAGGGGAGAGTCAGTAAGGTGCCAGGCAGTGCTGACCGCCCAGGGGAGGGGGAGATGGCTCCCGGTGCTGACCTTCAGTGTAGGTAAAACTGCCCTCATTTGCTGAGTGAGTGCCTGCCATCATGGTGGGTTGAATGCTGGTCATGAACCGTCACGGTAAATCTTACACACGCCCAAGGTAGCAGCATTGGTCCCATTTCACAGATGAGAGAGTGAGGTTAAAATTTACGGTTGTCCTTGGCGATCGCTTCAGAGAGAATGCAGTGCTAGGTCGGCCTGGCTTCAACATGTTGCTCTTCCTACCTAGCTGGGGCAGGGGACAGGTCACTTTCATTTACCGGAAATTTCTTTCCTGTAAAGGGAAAGATTTACCCGGGGGCTGGGCCTGCTTTTCTCTTCTGATGAGCGGTGCTGCTTCCCAGCTGTGCTCAGAAGTTCAGCCCAAGTGATGTGAGAGCGACCTGTGCGTGCGCTGCGGGTGGTGGTGGGTGGGCTTGCTGGCGAGCCTTCTGTGGGGCGACTCCAATGGGCGGTGGTGCCACCCTTGAGGTGGAAAGCTACTCCTGAATGGAAATGGTGTAAATCGGGAATGGATGCTTCGCTCTGTCCTGCAATTTGGATGATGCTGATAAATATTTGCTTAGTGAGTAACAGTGCAACCTGGTTCTGCTTAGCAATGTAGTTTCACTCACTTATCCCAAGAACCGGGATCTTTTAGGGAGTTCTGGGCCACCGGCCTAATGATTTGTGTAGGATAAGTGCGTGGGCACATGTCATCTGTTGTTAGTATTTCCTGTGTTCACTTTTCATTTTAGGTCTCTTAGAAACCAGCCTTGAATCAAGTGGTCCCATAGACTTGTGATGTTTTGTGGCTTGTCACACACATTAGCACCCTATTCGATGAGCTTTTGATAGTGACTCGGGAGACAGGAGAGGGGGTTAGGCTGAGAGGAAATTGTTTAATCATTAGTTCTGGAAAAGGAGTTGGAATTCTAGTGTCTCAAAGACCCTTTGAGACAAGAGCATTATCTAATTTCCTCCTCCAAGTGACCAGCACTACTTCCCAAAAATTAGGAGAGGCAGAAGGTTGGAAAGGAGGAAGGGATTCAAGGCAATTGGTGGTGGGTTTCCAGAATGGTTTAATGGGTTAGTATCCCTTTCTTACTCCTTCCTGCCTTATAGCTAGAAGCCCTGGGCTCTTCTTTCGTCTTGGATTTAAATCTCACTTCCCTAGAATGGACACAGTCTGTGCGTGTTTCCCTCCTTTTGTGGAATGTTCGGAGCCCAAGATTGATCTTCCATTCTGAGCTTCTTGAAGACAGTGAGAAACGTCTTTAAGAAAGGTAACAGCATAAATGATTGCTGGATGTAATCTAGAAGGGTTTTGTTCTCTAGACCAGTTTGGAGTAGTCGGACCCCGAACGTCACCTCGATACTTAAGAAAGAACATTTGAATCTTAAGCAAGTTAGCAACTAGAAGAACCAAATGAATACAGAATTGTCTTTCTGTGTCTTTAGATTCAGTTATTTTCCTTGACAGTATTTGTGGAGTGTTGAGACTCATGTGTACTTGCTTGAAGGGCAACCTCTTCCAGAACCAGTGATGAGACAATTTTCTCTCATCCTCTGCCCTTGCAGTTTGCTTTTCTTTGTGTAGGCATTTTTTATTGTGTCACAGAGGTATGCTTGTGTTTTTCTTCTCTTTTTCGCGGGGAGTGGTGCTGGAGATCGAACTCAGGGCCTTACGCTTGCTAGGCAGGCACTCTACCACTGAGCTAAATCCTCAGCTCCATATGCTTGTATTTTTCATGCATGTAAGAAAGTTCACAGTGATCTGTTGAACACCAGCTCCTGGAGTCTGTAGACGGTGTGATGTTTGTAATCCAGGTGTGCAGAGAGCACAGGAGGAGGAGTCACTGGGACGAAGGGCAGCATGGGGAGTGGCCCGAAGAGGGAAGGAGCCCCACTTTCTGGGAGTGGCAGGAGGGTGGAGTGGTGCTGGGCTGAGCAGTGGAACTGGGCCTGTGAAACTGTCAGGGTGCCTCAGTGCAGTGAGGAGCAAGGTGACGGTGTGGCTTGGACTCAGCCTTCTTTAGCAGTCCTTGTCCATGCTAGCTCCTCCTCCTGAGCTACTCAGTTGAAAAAAGCATTGTCACCCGGTAGCTCTGGATGAGCGAGGGGGTGGCCTACCTGCAGGAGGCCAGCTGGAGTCTCTGACAAGGGTCCAGGGTGGAGATGACAGTCCCAGGAGATGATGGTCCTGCCACAGTGGCAGTGCAGATGGGGAAAGCCAGACAGAGACTGTGGAGAGAGTAGACCGAAGCGGACAGATGGGGTCCTGATCGAGGACACCGTGGCCATGGCCGACACAGGCTCCAGGCTGAGCGGTGTGCGGGGTTGGGAGGCACCTGGATTCACTCCATTCTGGCCTCATGGCTGCCCTTGCCAACGGTGTCCCATGGGTGCCTGGATCGCAGGCAGCAGCATTGACTGGATTCTGTTTGGCCTAACCCGAGTTGCTCCTTCTGGGCGGCTCCCCAAGGCGTAGTCCCGGAAGTGGGTTGCCAGGTTGGAGCAAATGAACGAGCAGTTTTATGGCTTTTGCTGAGTATTGCCAGGATGTCTCTAGGAAGACATTAATTTAGAGTCCCCAGGCCACCTGTCAATATACTTTTTTTTTTTCAATTTTTTTAACCAAAAACATGTATTGCTACGTTGTATACATAATGATCACATTCATCATGGTCATTTTGTACCTGTATGTGCTGTATCTTGGTTCCCCCCTCTTCCCCGTCCATCCCTTCTGCTTCCCCACCCTTCCCTATTTACAGCAGGTTTATTTACAAGTCCCTCATGTTTTGTTCATTTGTGCTCCTTCCGTACGGATACGTGAGGGTCTTTGGTTGTATAAATTTGTGTTTCATAGTTGCTGGGATGTTTGACCTTTATGCACGATGATCACCTTGGTGGTTACTCCTGTGGGCCCTGTCTCACTCAATGGTAGTTGTATAACCTTCATTTACACTAAGTCTCTGCCTTTTCAGTTGTCAGCTTTCTAATTAGTTATGTATGGCATATGTTTTTACATTCTCCTTTTAATATTACTGTACTTAATAGCATGAAAATGTAAGTTTATATTATGAAGCCTATTTTATTTGTGTCTGAGAATATTTTCTTGTTGCTATTGTTAACAGAATTTGATCTCTTAACAGATGAGGTAAATATTCTAGTAACTTTGGGTCTTTTAATTTAATCTCTTTTGGGTTGAGGATGCTACTGGGATTGACCTCAGGGCCTTCCTTCCCACTGAATGGTATCCCCAGAATCCCCCTTTTTCTTTTCTTTTCTTTTCTTTTTTTTTTTTAAACTTAGCAGGGTCGTTAAGTTGCCCAGGCTGGGCTCAGACTTCTGATGCTCCTGCTTCATAGTTCTTTTATGTGTTGGGTTTGTTGGCCCTCCTGAGCTTTAATGTAACACTTGGTGGGAGTCCCCCCTGCATGCTCTGTGGGGCACTCATAGAGGAAGTCTGAGCAATACACTTGGGAGGTGCCGGGCTCATCTCCTTCTGGGGTTGGGGTCGGGCAGCTGTGCACAGGGCCTGCTGGGGCCAGCAATATGCTTGGTAGGAGTCGTGCCGGGCCAAGAGGCGGTCATGAGAGGGAGCACTTTGTAAACTGGAGTCCAGGCTTCGGCAAACTATCCGGCAAGAGCCAGGTAGGAAGTGTTTGTCGGACTCTGCGGTGATTCCCCGGCTCTGTCTCTGTGGCCAGAGCAGGTCTAGGCAATATCTTGAAGACCATGTGGCTGTGTTCCAGGAGAGCCCTGTGTCCACCATGGGACTTTGAATTTCCTGTGATTTTCATCCTGAGATTTTTTTTTTCTGGTGCTGGGGACCAAACTCAGGGCCTTGTGCTTTTAAAAACTACTCAAAATGTAAAAACCATTCTTAGCTTGCGGGTTATACAAAACAGGCAAGTTGAGAGTTAGTCTGCTCTTCTTTTACGTAAAATCTTTGACATCTTTGAGGACAAGACCAGGAAAGCTCTGCAGAACTCAGACAGATTCTGCTCCAGTATCTGAAGCACACTCCTTAATAGTGACCCTTTCTCGCCTGTGTTTTCTCATTGGCGAGTACCAAGTTTTAATTTTACATACTTTGAAAATTGGCCTTTATTTCTCTTTTAACTCTCTACTGCGAACTCTGTATTTTTATTTTTTAATTTTTTTCTGTGGTATGTTTTATGTTCAGGAAGATGTGTTTTAGGATCGTAGTCTTTTCAAATCTGGAATTTTTGATACACTTCTCAGGAACTAGCTATTTGCATCTTAATTGGAATAAAACTAAGATAGCAAAATAATAAGGGGGTGGAAATGATAATAAATAACATTTATGGAGCACCTGTTATGTGTCAGGTGAGTTATCCCTGCTTTGTCTTTAACAGGAATTGTTCAGCCTTTGAGGAGGTCTTATCGTTATGCCCATTAATACCAGTGAGGAGGGAGAGGCCGGGGCCACCAGGAGTCAGGTTAGAAGAGACCCCAAATGATGTTCCTGCTCTCACCTGGACACCATGCCTGCTGATGTCCTCCAGCTCAGCTGTTATACCGTCTCCCTGGGGGTGGCATCGGCCCAGGCTGTCCCTTGGGCTCCCTGGGCCCCCTCGGTGGGTTCTGTTAATTTGCTGTATGGGCTCTAACTTGCCCATTAATAAGAGATGCAGATGAGCAGTCAGTCGGAAGAGACCAGCAGGGCAGACATGTGGGGAGGGTGGCACCACGCCCAGGCACGGGTGTCCTCAGCCATCCTGAGCTTTCCGAATCCCCCCATCCCGTGCTTTGGGTTCCGCGGAGACTTCCTCCCTCAGGCACTGTTGGCTACGTCACAGCTCTCGTCACAGCTCTCGATGATGAACTCAGACTTCAGCCCCTTTCTCCGCAGAGGATGGGGTGGGGCTGGAGGTCGCAATGCTGTCTCAAGGCTGTGGGGCCTTCTGGTGACCATTCCCCTCCCTGAAGCTCTGGAGGGCCCTGGAGCCACCAGCCATCGAGTTAGCTGTGGAGACCACTCTTATCACTCCGGAGAGTCCAAGGATTTAGGAGCTGCGTGCCAGTTGATTTTGCTGGGTTTGTGCCATCTTTGGGGAATGCTTAGGGACACAGTAGCATTGCCGTCCCCTCCCGCAGTCCTGTGTGTGATGCAGTGACTGAGTGGGGGCAGCTTGGCCACTCGAGTGGGTGGAGGCCTAGGAGGAGCTATCGCAGGACAGAGCTGGGGTGGAGGCCCCTGTCTGGGAGCTCTCATTTCTGCATTGCAGGTCTGGTGACAGTGTTGAGGTGAGCTCGGCCTGTGCGTCCCCTTTCCTGGCGTCCCCCGAGGTGCAGTCCGTCCCCTCAGCCCATCCTTGGCATTCTCTATATGCACCTGCTTTAAAAATGGCCCTTGTTTGTATCTTGGGAACAGGCTTTTCCAAATCACAGAGGACACAGGAAATGTGAGCGCTGGCAAGTTTATGTAACGTGGCTGGGAACCGCTCTGCTGGGATTTGTGGCAGCATCATCCTCCAAGTGTTTCCTTTCAGTGTGTTCTTTTTCAAATCTGGGGGATTCCAGACAGTCGCTGTCTTGATCCTACAAATTTCATCTGATGTTTGACATAACATGGTTGAAAATCCTGAGGGCGTCCAGCTCTGCCTGGCTTTTGCCTTCTGGTTATCTGTTAGCTTGTTTTATAGTCATAATCCCAGGAATAACTTGTTGCCTTATAATCTACAGAATAACTGAATTTTGTCTTAAAAATGCTAGCTGCAAGCCAGACAGGGTAGCACACACTTGAATCCCAAGATGGTGGAAAGCTGAGGCAGGAGCATTGCAAGTTCAAGCCCAGCCTGAGTCACTTAGGGACTTAGCAAGCAAGACTCTGCCTCAAAATTTAAAAATAAAGAAAAATAAAAGTGCTAGGGATGTAGCTCAGGGCAAAGGGCCCCGGTTCAAACCCCAGTACCATCAAGCCAAAGCAAAACAAAACACCTAGCTTTATGCGGCGTTGAAAAGAATCTATACCGAACTCCTCAATCAATTGTGAATAGCAAGTTTATGGCTGCCCTGAGTTTGCTCATTTCCCGTTGAAATGTAATTAGAATTTAATGGGAATAAGAATAAGTGTGTTGTAATCATAAGCTGCAAGGAATTTTCTGTTTGTTTGGAGGATGAGGTCCTGGAAGAAGAATTGTTAAAGAATAGGTCACCATTGTCAGCCTCCAGACAGTGTCCCCCAGTGCTCTTGTCTTCTGTGGGCTGTCTCTGTGCCCCAAGTAGACGGGACACAGCATAGCTGTGATCCGTGTCACCAGGGTGAGCACCATGATCTTGGGACCCTTTGACTCACTGTAGCTGCTGCTTCCCTCTTTTCAATTTTTTTTTTTTTTTTTTTTTTGGTGCTGGGAATCAAACTCAGGGCCCTGTGCTCACGAATCAAGCACTCTAACCACTGAGCTAAATTCCCAGCCCCTGCTTCCCTCTTTTGCAATCTGTTTCACTATGATTTTTACCTTTTGATTATCTAATAATATAGTGCTCCCAAGTCCTGGGCAGCTGGGGTGGTGCACTGATATTCACCTCATTTAGTCTTTGTTGTTGGCAAGGCAAGTGTCCAGGGTAAATCAAATTTTCCTAACAACTAAAGTTGAAACCAGAAAGGAGTATAGATAACTTGGGAGAATAATCTCATTATATTGCTTATAATTCTAAACACCAAGTTAGAGTAATCTTTTCTTATGTGTGAGAATGGTTTAGCCCTTCACTGCATTAGCTTTTCATCTTACACACCATGTGGAGGAGGAGCGGGTTGTGGTTCTATTAAGGCAGAGTGACATTCTGGGGTCTTTGTCATTACATCCAAGGGTGCCAGAGGCTTCCTTGTTGAGCCGTTTGACTTCCCTGGGTTTTCTCATGCTTGCTTTTGTACGCATGCTCAACCCCGAACCTCTTCCACCACCACCCACTAATTTTGTGCTTTTAATTATTTATGGTCTGCAAAAGCATTCAAGTCAACAAACACTTTACAGAATCAGTGTATAAAATAGACTCAGTCCTTGTGAACCTCATAGAGCTTGTGGTCTAGAGGGGGAAGCTATCATCACCAGCTGGATGTATCAGGAGAAATCATGGTGGCGACAGAGAGAAAAGAAGGAAGGGGAGCAGCAAGACCTATTCCCAGTTGGAGAAGGGAGATCAGGATGACACCCCAGAGAAGTCCTGTCTGTTAATGGCTCTGCGTTTCATCCAGAGTCATACAGGAAATGACTGTGAGTTTTACACTGGTGATGAAAGGACCAGATTTGGTGGTGTGTTGGGCAGCTGTGCAGAAATGAGATAGCTCAGCATTGTGGCTCAGGAGTCAGACGCTCTTGGGAGCGTCTGGGCTCTGGACTGTTGATGTTTCTTATCCCTTCTCAATGCAAGTCTTGGCAGACATTCTGCAAAGGGCCAGATAGTAAATCTTTGGAGTCCACAGGCCATATGTTGCAGGGCTGCATGGCAGCTACCCAGATCTTCCATCGTAGGATGAAAGCAGCCATCGGCCAGACCTCCGTGGAGGTATGGACAGATTGTGTTTGTTGGCCCTGCCTGGCTGTCCTCACAGTCTTCATTACTGAGGGAGAGAGGAAATGTAGTCTGTGTGGCTGTCCCTGGCCTGGAGCTGCTGGTATCCATCATGGGAAGATAAGTATACACACTTATGGGCCATCAGCACACATTACAAGGCAGTGTATAATTAGATGCCAACAGCGTGCACAGAAACAGGAAATGTGATGAAGAGTGTACTCATCTGCTTGGCATTTGGGTGTCTTCAACTCCAGCCTCTGAATGTTGTGATTATTTAGCTCAAGTCCACCTTCTTTGTTTTTGTTCTGCTTTGTTCTGCTTTGTTTTGTTTTGTTTTGTTTCATGACAGAGTCTCACCATGTAGTCCGTCCTGGCCTCAAGCTCACTGTGTAGCCCAGGCTGGCCTCCAACTTGTGGCTTCCAGTGCTGGAATTATAGGCGTACAGCACCATGCCCTGCTACTTTGGAAGTTTTACGTCTTCCTAGATATCCAGCTCCTCTGTGGCTACCCCGATGCATCGAGGCAGGGCTGGAGATTTTAGTCCCTGCTCTGAGCTTCCTGTGGGTCAGACTTCTGCTCTGCTTACCCCCTCACTTCTTGCCTGGAGTTAACTTCTGCTTCTCCACCCAGAAAACCATTTCAAAACATCTCTATAGCCAGGTGTGTTGGCACACACCTGTAATTGCAGCTATGCAAGGGAGTGAGGCAGGAGGATCACAAGTTTGAGACCAGCCTGGACAACTTAGTGAGACTCCCTCCCGAGACTCTTCTTTGTACTCTCAGTTCAAGGCAGAGAGTGAGAATTGGAGTTGTTTTTGTCCGCCCCATGCCAGAGCCTGGTGAAGGCTGGAGTGGTTCCCGGGACTTGGTCTTCACTCTGGCCCCGGCCTGGTACACACAGGATGTCTTCATCACTGTTTGTGCATGAAGTCGTGGTGTCACTTGTTCCACAGCTGTCATTTCTGATTTCAGCCCAGCAGGACGGGCAGGTGTCTGTGTAGCTAGTTCTGTTAAGGCACTGGACTTGCACTTCGTGTAGGGTAATCGAAGGTCCCTTCCAGCCTCTTAGGACTAACAGATCCACTGAAAACGTGGGGGAGGTGGAGGTGCAGCGGACTGGAGGTGGCTCTGTGCTGCTGGGAGGCCTGGACATCGGTATCGGGGCTGCTACAGGGCTTGGGGTTTGGAAGTGCGCACTCTGGGGGAGACGAGGCCTGGCCCCAGCCCCGCATGGGGCCACTGGGTGCGGTATGGCTGGTGGACACCACTTTAGGCTTCCAGTGAGCAGAATCCGCAGCTCCTTAAGGTTGCTTCTGTATGGGAATGCTAGCTAAGGAAGGGTTCCGAGAAGCACACAGTAGGGCCACTGTCGTGACCTCCCGGTGGTGTCTTCAGTTTCAGGGACACTGAGTCTCATCTTGTCCTTGGCAGCTCATCTGCCATGTGCAGAACAGGGTGGCTGGGGCTGGTTTTGCAAAAAGAAGGAGCAAGAAAAGGAAAGGTGGAGGCAGAGTGGAAGGGAAGACATTTCAGAGTTTATTAATGTGGGCTGGGGACTCTTTCCAGCCGGCTGGGCGGTGAAGTTAACCTTCAGCCTCCTTAACAAAGCCAACCTCACTGTCTTTCTTTATGTTTTGATCTTCCATTAAAATAAAAAAGTGGGTGTATTACAAACTGAAAACTAGTTATTGTTATTTATCATGTAAGCTCTGGGCCAGGATAAGAGACATCAAGGGAAATACTTTTGGTTCCAACAGTTAAATTTTGGGGTGGGGAGGAGCTAAATCTTGGGTTAAATGTCAAGGTGATAAAAAGACAGGAGCTCTGATCACTCCGGAAATAGCCTTGCTTTGTTCTCTTTGCGGCGCATTGGGAGTGAATTTGCCTTGCAGGGAGCAGGTAGTCTGAGATAGCTGTTATTCTCTTGCAAGCTTTCTCCATTCCATAGAGGACAGCTAGCACTGTTGGAACTTCAGTTTTCTTTATTGCAGAAGGCTTTCTTTTATAGTCTTACTTCTCCCTTTCTCAGGATTTAGTATGGCAATTATAATCTGCTTTCCCCCAAGTTTTCCTCCTAGAAGCCAGTGGAAGTCCTGCTCTGCTACGTGGAGTTTTTTTTTTTTTTTTTTTTTTTTTTTTCCTGCGAGTGACATTGGAGCGTCTTAGACCCTGTTGTGGGCTCAGCTTGTGGCCAGCCTCCTCGAGGGCTGAGGTCCGGGCCCCACCAGCTGTGACCTTCAAAGGCTGAGCACATGATGTGAATCTAAAGGCATCACCTCTGGTGTTTAAAGAGAGAAAAAAAAGTTGGAGCTTAGCTTCATATAGGAGAAAGCTTTGAGAAAGAGTCAGGCTGTGTCTGTCGGTCAACCCCAGGCAGGAGGTGGGGGGTGACACGTGTGGCAGCTAGAACGCGCAGGTCCCCATCTCAGTTGCTCTGTTTTGGTATCAGGAAGAGAAGCGTAATATTTGTATGGCAAAATGGAAGACACTACTCAGAAAGTTCTTGTCTTCTTACATGAGATTTTGACTTATACACAGTATCTTTCGTGTGTGTCTTGCTGGGGATCAAACCCAGGACCTCGAGTGTGCTGTGCAAGCGCTGCACCCTTATTCCACCCCCGACCCTCAAGAGCAGGTTCAGTACCATCTGCGAAGTGCTGCCGCGTCCCCGTTCTTGGTTGGGTTTGGAGCTAGTTTGAGAAGTGTTGTCGGCTTCATCTTGCAGATGCGGAACAGGCAGCCAAGGCCAAAGCTGGACCCCAACTCCAGCCGCCCAGAGTGGCCGCCGGAAAGCGGAATCCTGGTCTCTGCCTCTGTTTCTGCTGTGGCTGCCCCAGGGCCCAGCAATGCCATCCCGCCCGACCTTTAAAATGGTGCCAGTGTTGACCTGGCCAGCATGTCCTCTTCCTTCTAACCCATGTGACCCATTGGCGCTGTCCCTCCCCCTTCTTCTGTCTTCCAGCTCGGGTTCCTCTGTACCACCTGGGCTCAGCCGGTGCAGAAGACCGCAGGCCTGGTCGGTACCTACCACCACGTGGACCGTGCCACTGGCCAGGTGCTGACATGCGACAAGTGCCCGGCGGGGACCTATGTCTCGGAGCACTGTACCAACACGAGCCTGCGTGTGTGCAGCAGCTGCCCGGCCGGGACCTTCACCAGGCATGAGAATGGCATCGAGAAGTGCCATGACTGTAGCCAGCCATGCCCAGGGCTGATGGTCGAGAAACTGCCATGCTCTGCCTTGACCGACCGGGAGTGCACCTGCCCACCCGGCATGTTCCAGTCCAACGCCACCTGCGCCCCGCACACCGTGTGTCCCGTGGGGTGGGGGGTGCGGAAGAAAGGGACCGAGAACGAGGACGTACGGTGCAAGCAGTGTGCGCGGGGCACCTTCTCCGATGTGCCTTCCAGCGTGCTGAAGTGCAAGGCCTACACGGACTGCCTGAGCCAAAACCTGGTGGTGGTCACACCGGGCACCAGGGAGGCAGACAACATCTGTGGCCCCCACCCGTCCCTTTCCAGCACCACGCCCCCCTCCCCTGGAACCACCATCTCTTCACACCTCGAACCCATGGAATCCCAGGAAGTCCCTTTCTCCACCTATGTCCCTGAAGGTAACTTAGCTCATGAATTTCTTATTTGAGGAAGGCTTGGAGCCCAGTGGAGATGCCGAGAGTGGGCTTGGACCAAGAATGTCCTCTTCATTTTGTGTACCCAGAAATCAGCCCTTGGAGAAGGGGCTTTCATTTTGTGGTTAATTAAATCTGGCTTCTTTGGGCGTATTAGAAACATTTAGAGTCAGAAATTTTCTGTTAGGAGAGACCAAATATTTGAAAGAGAGGTCACATCAAGTTAGAAAATAAGAACCAAGAGAATAAGGACACTGTGTGACCTCATGAGTCACTTAAGTGCTTCAGGTCTTGGTTCAAACTGACCAAGTAAGTGTGTTCAGTGTTTAGGGTCCTTTCCAGATTAAGCTTTCCAACACGGGGCCAAGTCTGGGTGGACACAGCTGGAAGGAAAAAAGTGGAAGGGGGAGGAAACGCCGCTGTGTTTGGAAGGAAGGGAGCATGCTGAGCCCGGGGTGGGGCAAAGAGTGGGAAGGCAAGTTAGAAGCATCAGGAAACAAGTGAATTTGTATCAGACCAAGGTGACCAGCATTAACTAACATTCACATCTGGAAAAGAACAACCTGATGTTTTCTGGTCATCTCGACTTCATGCCCTTCATCAGGTGTCCCATTTTTCCTGAGATTCCATTTGAACCCTGAGAAGAATGTAAAATTTAGCCCTTATTTTCAAATCCTTGTTGATGGAATGTGGTTTTCATGAGATGCTAATTCACGTGAGTTTTGCGCCTCAAATACTCTGTACAAAGTGGTGTTGACCTTGCGTTACCCCGTGTGTGGGTTGAGTCTGCTCAATGCCCATCATCTTGCAATGAAGCAACAGGCTCGTAGAGCTCAAAGGTCCACTCCAGATTTCTTCGGGGGCTAACACAGGCCAGGCTCTTCCTTGGGCGTTCCAATTTCTCCACTGAGCTGCCAGCCCCAGTCTTGCTTACTCTGTTGGAAATGCCTGCGAGAAAGTCTTGCCTTACTTTATTCCCTGAGCTGCTCCATCCGCCCTTTCACTTGTCAGACTTGGGTTTGTGTCTGAGCCCTTTTCTCTACCATAGTCACATGCTCCATTTCACCATTGCATCAGAAAATGGTTTAAAGGTGAGAGAGGAGGAGAATGAGCAAAGGAATTAAATATAGACTAGTTCTTTGAATAATTGGCACCATTAAGAGTTGACTAGCTCTGTCCACTCGGTCTGTGAAGAACAGGAGAAGGAGCAGGAAGCTCAGGTGTTGGGTCCTGTAGGGTGCCTTGCTTTTGGCACAAGAAAGTCAGTTTAGCCTTTCGTATTTCACCTTCCACATGAAGGTGCTGTGGGAGCGATTACAGAAATGTACAACCATCCATTAAGTTCTGCAGGCTGGTCCTTATTTGATTATCTGGCCTTGTTTGGAGATAACCAGGGAAAGAAGGGAATATGTAGATCCCCAACTATGGAAAAGCTCTTTCCCCATCCTTGCTCTTTTTTCTAGGCATCAACTCAACAGAACCCAACTCTTCTGCCTCTGTGAGACCAAAGGTACTGAGCGGCATTCAGGAAGGGACAGTTCCCAACAATACCAGCTCGGCAAGCCAGGTTGAAAGTGTGAACAAGACCCTCCCGAGCCTCCGGGTAGTCAGCCACCAGCAAGGTCCCCCCCACAGACACATCCTGAAGCTGCTGCCGTCCATGGAGGCCACCGGCAGCGAGAGGTCCAGCACACCTGCCAAGGGCACCAAGCGCGGCCACCCGAGGCAGAGCCCTCACAGGCACTTTGACATCAATGAGCACCTGCCCTGGATGATCGTGCTCTTTTTGCTGCTGGTCCTGGTTGTCATCGTGGTGTGCAGCGTCCGGAAGAGCTCCCGCACGCTGAAGAAGGGGCCCCGGCAGGACCCCAGCACCATCGTGGAGAAGGCAGGGCTGAAGAAGTCCCTGGCCCCAGCCCAGAACCGCGAGAAGTGGATCTACTACTGCAACGGCCACGGTGAGTGTCTCCCCTTCTCCTCGCTTACTGCTCCCCTGCCCTCCCCCCTCCCACCTTCCGAGGAGGGAGAATGTGCAGCGTGTAAATCTCTCGGATGCTGTGTGCTGCCTGGTCCGAGGAGTGGGGAAAACGAATCATCAGAAGGAATGCATCCACAACCTGTAGCCTTTCCTTCCATTTCTCCCAGAGAGGGCTGCAGAGTCAGAGACCCGTGAGCCACCTGTAGGGACTCTGCCTGACCTGTCATTTAATGAATGAGGAAACTGAGTTCAGAGAGAAGCTGGTTGTTGAGGCCAGATGAGGCTGGACTCTCCTACTGCCTATGCGCCCCTTCCTTTCCCCACACCACTGGGCTGCTGGGAACAGACAGGGGGCAAACCCAGCTTGTTGTCAGTTTGCCTCATTGAGGGTTTTGAATCTGAACCTTGCTCTTCTGTTTCTGTTGCTTTCCTCATGTGTCTCTTTGTCTCACTTAGATGTTGAGGGTCCCCTTCCTACTGGGAGGCGTGAGGGCTCTGTGGGTGGCGGACGCCCATGGTCAGCACTGGGGCTCGGTCCCTGTGTCTCTTCCCTGGCAGTCAGTGTGCATTGCTACAGACGGGAATATTTTGGGCTTTCTTCTTTTGAGGGCAAAAATAGCTTCTAGAACTTGTCCCAGAGCTAAGTTTGACGTGAAGACCACAGTTTTCTGCTATGGCAGGAACTTCCTTTTCTTCACATTCTAAACGGAAGTCCAGCCCAGCTCTGGCAAGACAGTCCCCATGTCTCTTGCCACTTAAAGATGAAGGTGGGTGCCTGCTTTCCTAAAGAGTGGCTTGGCCTCTACTGTTGAGTCTTACAATGTTTATATCACCTGGCCCGGCAATTCTGTTTCTGCGAATCTAACATAGAGGTATAAACAGAAGTACTGTAGGAAAAAGATACGAGTACGAAGATCTTAAACTTTTAATTCAGCATTATGTAAAATAAACATTGGAAATAACCACAGGGCCAGTTTTAGGGAGATAACCGATGGAATATTATGTTGACATTAAATATTGTATGAAGTTTCTTTTCACCTATGTCATAGGGAAATGCTTAATTAGGTAAATAATGAAAACAAACTAAATATGCTACGTAGTTTATATAACATAATCCCTGGGTTGAGGATTTAGCTCAGTGGTAGAGCACTTTCCTAGCAAGCTAAGGTCCCAAGTTTGATCTCCAGCACCCCCCAAAACAAAACAAAACAAAAACAATCCCAATTCTCCACAAATTGTGAAATAAAGACTGAAAGGGAATATACCACAAGGACAGTTTTTTTTCAGTGTGGTTGGATTTTTGTGTAGATTTCTTTTTTTAATTATCTTTCTACAGAAAACTAGTTTCCCTACATTTTCATTTTATAATAAAAAATGTCGAGAAAGGTGGAAGCACAAACGTACACCCACATGTTGCTTCCCTTTCCCACGAGCGTGAATGGTCAAAGTCACGGCCGATCGGGCGGAGGCAAGTGTCTTACCTGTGCAGAGTCCGGACGGAGGGCATGAGACAGCTCCTCCCCGGGTCCTGGGTGGAAAAAGCATCAGTCCTCTTCTGACTCTTTTTAATTAAAAACAAACCCAAGTGTTTTGTTTGCACACAATTCCAAAGTTATAAAGAGATGTCGAATGGTGCAAAGAATACCTGCACATTTTGTGCCTGGATTGACCTTTACACATTCATACAATACAATACGTATGTCGAATAGTTTATTATGTAGTTGGTTTTTATTTTATTTTATTTTTTGGTGCTGGGGATCGAACTCAGGGCCTTGCACTTGTTAGGCAAGTGCTCTACCACTTGAGCTAAATACTCAATCCCTGTAATTGTTTATTACGGTATCTTTCAGAGAGAGTGAGAAAGAGAGAGAGAGAGGAGGAGGGAGGGAGGGAGAAAAGAGAGGAGAGAGGAGAGAGAAAGAAATATATACACAGAATAATTTTTCCAAATAATTTCATGGCCTTTTCCCTTAATACTTCAGTATATATTTCCTAACAATAAAGTAGTCTCTTGAGAAAACATGATACAGTTTTCAACCTGAATAAATTGAGCCTGCACACAATACTTTGCTGCCCATAATTTATTCAGATTGTGTGTTCGTTCTGTAAGGCCTGGATGGAAAGCACACATCTTCCCTGAGTATAGGATCCCATCTCAGTTCCGATGGTACCTTGACTTGTCCCGCAAGGAGCTAGTCCAGATGCTGGTTTTGCCCCAGATTTACCTAGTTAGTGGGACACAGTGTGAACATCCTGCTAGACTACATAAACTCGGACCTGTTCTATCATTGTTTATTTTCTTAAAGAAGCAAGTCTAGCCTTTCAGTAGTGGCATCTATACATTAGTTGACTACCAGCCGTATTTGTAAACTGTAGCAGTGTTGTTTTCAAAATTCGTGAGCACACAGCAAGTATAGAAGTAAAAGCTGGTCCGCCAGCAGAGAGCAATTTAATGCCATGACCTTAGACATTCTTACGGCCGTTGTCACCTTGCAAATGACCGTGTCCCTGAGACAGGGCCCTATTTCGTAAAGGAATGGGGTTGCCAAACCCAGTGAGACCCAGCTGTCCCCACTGTAGACAGCGCTGTGCCTTTCAGACTGAATCATGGTCACCCATTCAGGTGTCACTGTGTCACGCCACGCCATAGTTCAGCCTTTGCCCCAGGTTTTGTTTTGGGGTGTTCATGCTGAAGGTGTTTTTCTAAGCAAAGCTTTTTTTTTTTCTTCTCCCAGTTGCTAGTCTCAAAGGTCCCACAGGTAAAATCCTGTGACAAAGAGAGGTTGTGTTTGGTGAGAGCCGTGCCAGGTGCGCCGAGCCCTGGGAACAATGCGTGCAGATCCGATGGTGCTGTCCTGGCAGCAGGTTGTCCCGGGTGAGGGGAGCACTTCCTGCTTCTCGTCCATTTCACACCGAACTGTTTGAGAGGTCAGGTGGGGACAGAGTTGCCGGGCCCTGGCTGTTCTGTCTGAGGTCCTGCAACACCTCGCTGGCCCTGCCACCTCCTGAAGGACGTGTGCTCCTGATTGCCACTCAGAGGGGATGTTGGTGCCCATTTTCTCACCAAGCTTCCTTACCCCTCTCCATCTGCCATGGCTTACTGTCCCTAAGGCTGAAGTGCACAGAACTGCAGTCTTGCTTTCTCAGCATGCTAACCTTTGAAATAAAGATACGGCCTGCCTTCCATAGCCGGCCTGGAGAACTGGCATGTGGCCTCCTCCCTGGGTCACAACAAGTCTCTGTTTGGAAGGCCAGGACCCAGTTGTGATTTCTGGCAATCTGTCTATTTCAGAAATAGGAGTTGCAAGTCACCCCAGAATTTTTGTATATGAAAATCTAAGAGCTTGTTATTGGGACCAAGTGTCAGCAAGATGGAAGTCTACTGTCAGTGCCCAAATTATGGGGTTAGTGTGAGTGTGGGTCCAAAAAAGATCAATCTAATTTAAAATTAAGATTAATGTGGGCTGCACACCTGTCATCCCAGCACTTGGGAGGTTGAGACAGGAGGATGGTGGTGAGTTAGAGGCCACCTTGGGCTGCACAGAGTTCAAGTCCAGCCAGGATTCATAGCAAGACCTAGTGTCAAAAATAAATAATAAATAAAACAAAAAGATGAATGAGGGTTCACCATTAATTGGGAAGTTACATGGAAAATGATTTAAAAAAAAAGGAAAATGATTTTTTGTTCACTCGGTTCTGTGGCAAAAAGTGTAGAAGTAAAGACAGTAAAGCTCAGTCCCCTCCCAGCTGGCTATACAGTGCTGAGAGAGTTTCTAATGTCTCAAAACTGTCCCTTTGTCTGCGCCTTCATAACCGCAGGGGACACTGAACTGCGGCCGCTCCTCCCTCTTGCTTTTTACCAAGTTTCCTTTTTCCTTCTCAGTGTCTCCTCCCCCCTCCTCCTCTTCCTCCCGCTCCCTCCCTCTCTGACTCTTCCAAGGACACAGCTGAGTCTCTGCAGCCCGTGGCCCTGACACGTGGAGGGGAAGCCTGACTGTCACACGAGCAATGGCACTGGCCCTGAGAGTCTTGTGCAAGAAGCCTTGAAAATGTTTAAAGGGAGCAAAAACCCCGCAGCTTCTGTCTTAGGCCTACTTCCTGTTTCTTTCAGACTGCTAGGCCACACTGAGGGAAGAGGACTTGTCTTGGGCTGTATGTAGCATATGTAATATAATTAATGTAAATTAGTAACAAAGCTTCCTGTGTTTAGAAGAATTTTTTATTATAACACAGGCCTGTCTGACTGAGGGCCTTTGGTTGGGCACGCCGTCAGGCTGGGAGGCAAAATGAGAAGCAGTGGACGAGGGAGAAGGAGCAGGATTTACTTAGTCTACACTGTACTTGGTTCCTGGTCAGCCGCTGGGGAGCTCTGAGTGGGACTGTGCAGCCCCCCATGCAGTTCACATAGGGTACAGGACACGAGGGGACAGCGTGTGGATGGCAGCAGGGACGTTGGGCCAGCTGTGGCATGGGGCGGGGATCTCACTTTGCAAGACTGGATTGTGAGCCGCTGTCCCCACCGCCTGTAGCTCCGACCACCTGCTGCTTTAACTGTGCGTGGCTGTTCCACACAGCCTGGGGGTTCTGACCTAGTGGGCTTTTGGCCTTCCTCTGCACTTCCTGTACTTGGCCAATAGCTCAGGGCTCACGGAGCGGGGTCCTAGAGCTGAGTTGGTGCCTGCTGGCCCCGTGAGCTATTTACCATGAAAATAAATCAACTAAAATGAAAAGTTCAGTCCTCAATTGTACCGGCTGCACCTTAAGTGCCTGAGCAGGGACGCATGGCCAGTAGTTGCCACGTGGGACTGACAGACAGAGAACACTTCCGTCTTCTGGAAAATTCTGACAGACGGCGCAGGCCCTCGGCACCCATGATCTGATCAAATAGACTCTTTGTGAGGTTGGGTTATTTTAAACCCATTGAACTATTGAGGTTTTTCCTGTTGGCTCCCAGTGATGTTGGTATAAGGGATTTAAACACGAAGGTCTCATATTTTGCCATAGATGCCAAGAATTATTTTTGAGAGCTAAAGGAACCTTCCATGACACTAGTGCTAAAACTGTGCAGAAAGTAGGAAAAGATGGTGAACCTTCTGCATCCGGATTGCTTGTTTCACAGCGGAACACTTTGGCCTGCAGACACCAGAGGAGGATGACGCAGAGAGAACCCACTCACTCCTAGGCGGGAACCCTGGACATGCTGAGTGTGTCCAAACAGTGTGGAAATGGCAAACCTTGTGGGGTCCTGGGCTGGGAGCAGGGAACAATGGAGGTGAGGCTCTTAGAGGGGAACAATCACCGGAGACTTCATCGTGCTGGGCTCCAGAGCTCCAGATTTGCCATTTGCTAGTCACTGACTTTCAGTTAAGATCTTCGACTTTGGGTCTCTGCTTCGAAGGCTGGACAGTTAGAGAAAGTCACTGTCAAATGCAGGAAGAGCACGGGCTCCCGTCTGGTTCCACTTCTCAGTTTTGTGGTCCCAGCAAGATACTTAACTTCCGTTTCTCGTGTGTGATGCAGGGACACTGCGACCACATTGGCTGCCGTGCTTGGTGCTTAGTGCACCGCTGGCCTGTGCTGTGATCAGGGGTGTGTGGGAGTCAGTGGGGATGAGGTAGAGGCTGAGGATGACACGATGATGAGACAATGTGCCGTCATCACCACCCCCCTGCTCCCCGGTAGTCTCTGGTCTCATTTCCCGATGCGCTCACAGACAGAAAGGCGGAAGTGTAGCGATACTTGGGGCAGGACTCAGCAGTCACCTACAAGGGCTCCCCTCCACCCCGCCTGTGAACACTGCATAATGGATTTAAAGCTGTGGGGTGTGAGCAGAGGGCCTCTGGGGCCTGCGGGGAAGCCTCGGGCTGTGTACTCAGATGTGGGTCTATCCTCTCCCCAGACTTTTTGTTGCAGGGGTCAGCAGGCTGAGATGTTTTAGGCTTCTGGAGTTAAATAGCCTGCTTTGGGGCTGTCATGCTCTGTGTTTGCAGTGTGAAACATCCAGAGACCCCAGTGTAGATGACGGGCTGTGTTCCAACGATGCTGTGTCTGCAGGAGCAGATGGTCTACACTGCAGGCTGCGGTTTGGTAGCCTCCAGTAGGTGCTGTGGATTTACCGTCTCTCCTCGTGTCTTCTCTCTTGCCTTCTGGAGCTTGCAGGGCTTGAATGTGCCAGCCAGCACCCAGCTTTATGGCTGGGAGGGACTGTGCCTGGGCGGGAGCAGGCTCAGAGACCGAGCTGAGCGGTTCTGACGCAGAACCGCCACCAACAGATGGCTGTTACTTTGAATGGGTGTGACTGAAAACTAAGGTGAATATTTAAATTTAAAAAAATGTATCACAGTGAAAGACAAGTTGCCATGAATCCCCCCGAAAACCTTGCTTCTCACTGTGAACACACTCATCCCTTTGTTCTTTTTTTTTTAACTTTTATTTTAATGGTACATTTTAGATGTACATAGTGATAACATTCATCGTAGGGGATTTGTACGTGTACATGACATATCTTGTTGCTTCTTTTTTCCCGTTTCCCTCCCCTCCCTTCACCCATCATCCCTTGTTCTTGTCACTTTCTGAAGCAGTTCCGGAAGTCCTCTTTACTGAGTGTTGTTAGTTGTGCTGTTGTGGCTGCCTCGATGTCCTGAATTGATTCAAAACATTGACTTTTCATGATCATTTTGACTTTGGGGAAGAGCCAGAAGTCACACAGTGCCAGATCTGGTGAATAAAGTAGGTGAGGACACAATGTAATATCTTTTTTTCTTTTGAGATAAGGTCTCACTGTGTAGCCCAGGCTGACCTTGAACTCACAATGATCCTCCTGCCTCGGCCTCCCGAGTACTGAGATTACAGGTGCTACCACACTTACCCCACACTGACATTTTTATGATCCTACCTTTCCATTGGGTGGCACTTGGCAGCAGCATTCACCATGTTTCTGATCACACTCTGTAAAGCCACTCAAGAAAAATGACTCCCAGATCTGCTCAGAGAGTGGCAAGAACAGTGGAATAAGCATGTTCAAAGCAGGGGGAGGATTTTGAGAAGTATTCATGATGATGTGTCTTTTACTGTAACTTTAAAAAATTTTACTTAAACATTCAGCGTCTTGTCTCGTACAAATTGTTCGAAAATTCCTCCGTCTCCCCTAATAGATGTCGGCATTTTCTCAGGGAGCTGAGTCTTACCTGTGGGCCCAGGTATCCCTGCCGGGACCTGCTACAACTTGTCCCTTTGCCAGCAGAGCCGCATAAGAGGACAGGGTGGGCTGAGGTCCAGCTCTTCACTCTGCCTTCATCTGTTGGCTCTGGGGATCGATGTCCACGGATGGACAGAGGGACCAGGAAGAAGGAGGGAGCTTTGGACTCCAGAGTGACCGGTGTTCCTTACGGAGAAGCAAAGACTGCTGATTGGTTATGCAGTATCTTCACTCAGCACCGTGCAGGGCTACTTCAGAGCTGTGGCCAGGAAGGAAGACGATGTCCACTCATGGAAAGTGAGCTGCAACGCAGGTCCTTAGATCTTCTGTGCTGGACTAGTGGAACCTCCTTCCTCACACTCAGCTGGGGAGCTGGGGTCAGATCTGTCTGCCACCAAGAGGCTGGTGACCCCACAGAGAATTCTGTGGAGGAGACTGGAGTGGCATCACCAGAGGTGGTCCGCTGCCGTGGCCATGTGTGCTGGTGTCACCCTGACACTTGCTGAGGGTGCTGGCCTTGTGGGTCCTGTGGTGTGCCGCGGTGGGGGGCCAGGCTCGCTGAAATGACAGTGCCACCACCGTCGGAGGACACGTGGACACACATCCTGAAGGAGGCTCTCTCAGGGCCACAATGAGGGCAGGCAGTGAAATTCCCACTCAAATCGGGATGCATGGCCGGGAGGAGCAATGGAACACACAGAGCTGCGTGCTGTGGCCTGGGTTTGCCGGTGTGTGACAGACTCAGCACCCCACCTGGGAGACGGCTTGGGGACCCAGGCAAAGCACTTGTCCGCAGGGGTATCTATATCCATGACAACGGCAAATTCCATCAGGGAAAGATGCTCGGAGAGATACCATGTTGGAGGGTGATTATTCTTAGTTAGGCATTTCCCCCTCTTTTCTCTGCTTTGTGCCGCATTACCTCTTGCTTTTGGTATCATCTGTGTGTTGAATTGTTTTCCTAAAGAAAAACTAAGTGTTCACCTCCTTGGTTCTGAGCTCCTTGTTCTTTAGGTATGACAGAGGAGTGCGACATAAATGAAGTAAATGCTTCCCCGGGCACATCGTGTTGTCCTACTCTGAAATGAGAGGGGATGTTTGGGATGAGCCTGGAACCAGCTTCACCTTCAAGGAATTCTACAGTGAAGGAATTTTTTTTGAAAGGTTCATTATTAAATTGCTTAACTTGGGAAGCTTTCATTTACTTGAGGTATTTGAGCACCAAGTTCAAGTCCCTGCTTGGGGACAAGGGCTTACCAGGTTTCATTAACACAGAGAGTGGTTTTGTTTTATTTTTGGAAAACTTGTGTGTTGGAGAGCAGTGCAGGTCGTAGGGAGTGTGCATGCACATGTGCGTGCTTGTGCAGGTGTGTGTGTGTTTGTGTGTGTGTACACAAGTATCTAAGTCAGGGTGAGAAGAGATTTGACTTGCAGACGCACAGGGAAGGGGTGACTTGCTGAGGTCAGGTGTGTGGCTCAGCCGTGGAAGCTGGAGAGGAATTTGGGGGGTGGTTGGAAGCCGGAGAGGAATTTGGGGGGTGGATCCTGCTCACCCACATAGCAAAGGTCTTGGGTTCCAGGGTCTCTAAGGCCTCCGTCCATCCGCCAACCTGTCCTTCGGTGATGCCAAACCACAAACAGGAAGTTAAAGAAACCCACAGCCAAACCCCTTCCCTGTGTTAGGGTCGAAACTCAGGGATGGAGTGACAGCTCAAGCCAGCTGACTCTGTGGTCGAATGTCTTTGCCTGACTCGCGTAAAACTGTGCTGGGAGATCAGCCCGCCTCAGACCCAGAGCTGCCAAGTGCACTTACTTTAAAAAGTTGAGTCACTCTTATTGAACTCTGTAGTTTAGGTCTTGAGTTTTTGGTGCTTATATTTTTTTTTATTTCTTCCATTCTGCCACCTAACCACATCTCACCGCTTAAGCAAAGTGGCACAGCGTCACCCCTCCTCACCTAGCGGGCAGGCCAGATGGGGCTAGGTCCTTCAGTGTTCTGATGCCAGGCTTAGGAAGGCATCCTTTGTTCCCCGAGTGTGGCTCCTGCCTCAGCACTGGTTCCTTGCCAGAGAGCTGGTCTTTGGTGTGGTTGTGCGGAAATGCGCATCCCAGACGTGTAGCTCCACAGGCAACTTCCTCTTTCCAGGGTGAGCGCGCAGATGTGCGATCATGGGAGAGAAACTGTTCATGTTTCTGGTACCCATATTTCCCAGGGGGCTACATTGGTTAGTGTCAGGTGTTAAGTAACTAGAAGCTGTGCTCTGAGTGTATTAGAATATCAATAAACCCTGCAACTGAGTTTCAGAAATGACACAAGGAAACATTTCATCTGAATTATTAAAACCACTGTCGTATGCAGTGTTTAGAAGTGGAGGACAAATCAAGTGTTTGTTTGGTTTTGTTGTGGAGTATTTGCCATTCCCAGCATGAGTGAGATCAAGGGCTGATATTGGGGTGCAAAAGATGGCAGGCTGAAACTATTACAATGTATTTTTTAGCCTTAAAAGAAAGGTTTCTGCTACTCTTATGTTTTCATTGTCCATTTTAACGGAGGCATACCATGCTCATTGGATGCCATACCCTGTTTTCAATATTTACAAATATTAACTACTTTTGTAGTCATAATCATCTTCACTTTACAGGTGGGAAAACTGAGGCACAGAGCTAGAATAACTTGCCTGAGGTCATACATGTGACTAGGAAGTATCAAATGTGATTCAGGACACCACCTTTGATTTCAGAATTTGGGTTTCCCATCAATTCCTTGAGAGCCAGTGTCTTGACTTTTTGTGGTTGACTTTCTTTGTTGTTGTTTTTTTGTTTGTGGTTGACTTTTTAAACTATGCTCAATTAAGAAAAATTTATTCCCCTTAGCAAATGCCAGCTTATTGTGAAGTGTTTAGGAAATCCTCATAGATGAGTTTTTCCATAGAAGTTTTCTGGGTTTCTTACTTTCTCATGAGTTGCTTGGAGTGGAAAGACTCTAAGACCAGGTGCTCTGTGGCTGAAAGATCTGTGGGGCGAATGTGGAAGGTACCGAGGGTCCCAAGTGAGTCAGAGGAGACCGAATCAGCTGGTCCCAGCTCACTTCCATGGAGTATGTGGTTTTCTCAGCACTAGACAGAGGCCAGCCTCCTTTGCCAGAGACTCCTTGCCTGGGGACTCAAGACAGTCATCCTGCTGTCAGCCCACATTTCCTGCAGGCTGGGGACTTGGGGGGAACTCCAGGAGGCCGCTGAGGGACCAGATGATTCCAATCAAGGGCTGCAGTGTCCTGGCTTTCCTGCCCAGGCTGTGACTCCTCAGTCAGGGGACAGGGTGGGAATACCGAGCTGTTTTCCACCCAAACCCGACCCACCACCATTTCCACCTTTGCTTCCAGGAGTGCCCTTCCCAGCAGACGGCGCCTTCCTGTGTGGCCTGTTAGGGATTTGGAAAGCACACGGAAGGGTTGCAGAGCAGAAGGGTTGCAGAAGGAAGCTTCCTCGGCTCAGCCAGAGACGTTGGTGATTCTGCTGACTGAGCTTTGTCCTCCTGCCCAAGGGTCGTCCCCTTCTTCCCCCAGGCCCTGGAAATACTGTTGTGTTTTTAAGTTCTCAAATAGCATAAATTCCAATGCTGCTAGTTGCACGAGCTATAGACCATGCACACCACACCTGCAGGTCCCCCACGGAGGGCTCAGATACAAGTAGGAAAACAGTCCCAGTGAGTAAGTCCCCTTGTGTCACCTGGCCGGGTGGAGCAGGAATAGTCTGGGGCTGTGCTGATTGCTCCTCCTAAGTCACCGCCTACCAGCCCTGCGGCGATTCGTAGAAGTCAGTGTGCTGGGGTTTGAAGGTGACACATCCGGGTTTAACTGGAGGGTTCAGCTTGTAAGTTAAGAGAGAATAACTCTTACTGCATTTAATCAAGTTGAGGGCACCGCTGATCAACGGGTGCCGCTGAGGAAGGACAGAAAGGAGACTGCAGCCTCACTGTGACGGGCATTGGTGGACTGACGACACAGGTCTAATGCCTCTGTCAGTTCTCCGCTGCCCTGCTTGGCCTGGGGCTGCCTCTGGCGCTGGGTTCCCCTTTATCCCTGCCATCCTCCTGGGCCGGCTGCTCCTCCTCAGCAGCTCTTCCTCCCTCTCGAGGCCCTGAGCTCCCACAGCAGTGAAGGGGAACTCTCTCCTGCCCGGGCACCGGGGCAGCGCCTGGCCTTAAACACCCCCCCCCCCGGAGATGCCCATGTGCCTGTGTCAGCGCCCCAGATCAGAAAGGAGGGACCCTCCGTACACCGGACAGATCTGGGAGTGTGACGGGCCCTCACCCTCAGTCCCAGGGCTATCCCACACGCATGCTGTGCTGTGGAACATGGTCCCCAAAGCTTCACGGGTACAGGCAGAAACCGGGGAGGCGTTCTTGACTCCTGTTTCTGGCTCACTCTTATTAAACAGTGTCTCGCCATGTAGTTCAGGCTGGCTAGGAACTTGAGGTGATCCTCCTGACTCTTCCTTCCAAGTGCTAGGATCGCAAACGTGCACCGCCATGCCCAGTCTCCCTATTTTCAAAATATGTGTAGCACCACCCACTTCCTGTCACCTCCACAGCCACTGCTTGGTCACTGTCTCCTCCCTCTGGATTATCGCTGTGGCTTCTGTCTCTGCCCCTTCAGTTCATTCCTGACACACAGCCAGGGTGACACAGTTCCGGGGTTATGTCAGGTCAGAAGGCCTGATTCTAAAGTCTCCCGTGACCTCATCAAGCGCAGCGTAGCAGCCCAGGATCCCTGTGGCTGAGAACTGCTCGTCTCTCCAGGTTCCTCTTACCCTGTGGCCGCCCTGGACGTTCAACCCTCCTGCCCTCTGTGAGGCCACCCTCTCTCCCTGGCTTCTCTCCCTCCTCAGTGCCCCTCGCCAGCACACTTCCTGTTTTATTGTTGTGTGTGCTGCTCCTTCCCCATCCTCCCAGCTGCACACAGGCAAGGAAAGGCCGTGCTGTGTGCCCTGGGTTTGTCTCCTGCCATCTCCCTAGGGCCTGGGGCAGTGTCTTGCGCAAAGTAAGGGCCCAGCGGTTGTCTGTTGAATGAATATACCGATAGCTTTTGATATGCAAGACAGCTTCAAACACAGACTAAGACAAAAGAGGAATGGAGCCTTTGAAGGGGATTTTTGTTTTCTCAGTGTAATGAAATAAAAGATCACTAGTTTTCCCGGACGCGTCAGAGATATCTGTTCCTTCCATTTGGAAAATTTCTACTTTTGTAGTTTGTTGCAGAAAAGCAATTAGTGCACTAACTTCAAGAAATCTTTGCACATTTTGAAAAGTAGCTCCTGAGGGTCACTTGAGCTTGTAGTTGTCCACTGAGCCCATCCATTGAGAGTGGTCAGTTCAGCTTCACAAGTCATTTTGGGGTTTAAAACAAAATCCAAACTGTTTCTCCAGCTTCTGTGCCTTGAACTGGGAGGCAGCATTTTTAGTGCCTATCGCCCTGAGTTCCCAGTACTGCCCAGCCACTTCCCCGGGGTGGAGCCTGCGCTAGGAGTCGCCGTTGCTGACTTCTGGGTTTTTACTGTGGGTGATGCTCTGGTCTCCGCAGCACGTGTGCGTGTGGGCTTGCTGGGTTAGGGGTGCCTCGACAGCAGGGCACCCCATCCTGCTGCAGTGGGGGCCGGGGGCCTTCTCTGCTGGAGTTCTGGCCTCAGGCGTGAGCGCAGGGCCACCTCAGTCAGCCTATGGCACTGACACAAAAATGGGTTCCACCCATCGGTGAGCGCACAGGACCAGGCTGCTCCTTCTCCTTACTGTAGATGTGGCTGGCCACCCAGCAGAGCCATTCAGAGTCTCAGTGAGCAAACTAGATGTCAGGAGGCAGGGAGACTCCGGTCAGAGGGCAGAGTGACAGAAAGGCTCTCGTGGGTTCGTTCGTCCATTCAGAGGTATTTGTTGCTAGGCTCTGGTGGGTGCTGGGCATGATGGTTGTCACAGCAGAGGCGGGCGGTGGGGAGAAGGTGACTGGAAGTGGACCTCTGAGGACAGGACCACAGGGACAGGGTAGAACGCGGGCTCCAGGATCCCAGAGCCCGGCTTCCTCCCAGTCTCGGGGGCGCACACACAACACATGTCATTCCTGCTGGGTCTGCAGGCTGGGAGCCTGCAGGTCTCCGGCAGCAGTGTGTCTGTGGAGGTGGATGAGGTTTGCGGAGCTTGTGTATGGTCATCTCAGGAGGCGCTTCAGAAGCCATCTGGGATAATCATGGAGTCGCCGTCCTGGGAGGAGGTTGTAGGTTAATTGCCACCGTGGGAGTCTCTTCATTACGTGGCCTCAGCTCTCTTTCCAGAAGCATAACTAGAACGGGTGGCACAGGTAACAAGCGCGAGGCGCTGGGAACGCGCGGATCCTTTAAGTGGTCCGGCAGCAGTGTGTGAACATCGCCGTCTGGCAGCCGCGGCATCTGTTAGACCAGGGCTGCGCCATGTGATGGCAGCCGTCCTGTTCCCGAAGTACTGGGGTGATGCGACAAGACCCTCTCCCAGCGTCCAGCCCAGGAAGCGGGGCTCCCTGCGGCTCCCTCAGTCTCCCGACCCCAGAGAGGGCTGCCTCAGTGCTTAATGACCATGGCTCTTTTTCCCACAGTGGCACTGTTTCTTATCTGGCACTAAACAAGCAAACAAACAAACAGTCATCACCTGCAGAGTACCAATGTTTGTGTTTCCTCGGTGATGAACTCTTTCCGCCTTCAGATTTCACAGGGATTTTCTGTCTTGCAAACAACCCGACGCTACAGCCGCTCGCGAGATGCTCTTGAAACACCCTGAAGTCTTTCTTCTCTCTGGGGTGGCCAGGCAGGGTGGGGACAGGGTGAGTGGGCTCAGGGACTTGCGTAGACTCCTCACGGGGGCTGCAGGCTGCTCTCTCCGGGGGAGCTGTGTGCGCTCTAGCGCTGACTTGCCCACCGCAGGCGGACGGGACATCGAGTTGGTAGGAGAGCAAGATGGAATCCCATTTTCAAGCTCCGCATTTAGCTTCCAGCCCATCTGAGTTGGAGGGAAGTCTCATTGTGCTTTTGTGTTTTTCTACTTTTTTATTTTTCATTTTGTGGCTTCAAAAGAATATAAATACTCAGTTTTAGAAGAAAGAGCCATTGTTAAGCCTTTGGACTCTAAGTACTCTGTAAAGTCGTGTCGGCATTGTGCAGAGCGGAAGTGGATATGACAGTCAGTGGTTTGCCCAAAGGCACACTGTCATGGGCATTAGGGAGATGTAAGCAGTAGTCCTACTTAGAAGAACACAGTCATGTTTTCATGTGAGACACTGTGGGCCTTCGTCAGATTGACCTAAATTAAGACTCAGGGGCTAACAAGCCTTTTGGTGTTTGGAAGAGTCGACCACATCAACCACAGATCTCTGGCTTCTCCTTACACTTACCTGCAGGGTTTTAAATAGGACTTGGGTTTTTCAGGAGTCTGTGAGCTGGAAATCAAAGGCACTGCATCTGACGGAACATTGCTGTGGACAGGGAAGAGGGGTGGCTGGTTCAAGGCCACCACACGCCACCAAGAAAACAGAGCGAAGACCACTGAAGCGTCTCAATTTGCAGCACTCTCCCTTTTTTTTTTTTTTTTCCAATTTTAACCTTTTTTTGATGTTGTACTTTTACAGTTGATGTGAAAGCAGGCTTCTGCTAAGAGTTTAGTTTTTGAAAGCTATTAGTAAAGGGTTGATTTGGGACGTGTGTGTAGAAAGTTCTCCAAATCACCCACCTCAAGAGGATGGTGTGGCCAAGCAGGGTTTGCAGTGAGGAACCACCATGTCCTCTGTTTTCACAGCATGTTTATAACATTGTTTTAGGCAGAAAGGGTTAGCTCATTTTATAAACATTTTCTCAACAACTGATTAGAGCCCCCCAATTTTTTTTCTGGTTAACCTCTAGTTAGTAGAAAATTCAATTAACAATAGTAAGCTCTTCTATATTCTTTTCTTTTCTTCCGTAAACCTCACTGGGAACCTGCTACCCCACCTTTTTTAAATTTAGTAGTAAATATTCTCAAGGCATTGTTAACAGGAATTTTGGTACCAGGGGATGTGAATGTGGCCTCATGAAAGATGTAGTACTGGTTTAGAGGACTTTGTCACCTACTGATGTAAGATACCAGAGTCTTACCTGAGTGTTACACAGTGGCCAGGTGTGACACAGGCAGTGAGAAGGCGCTGTAGGGAGGGCATGCCAGAGACCTCACCCGACAAAGAGCTTGTGCGGGTCTCACTGAGTCTGTACACCTGAGGTTGGATCCTGATGTCTTGCCCTGTGTGCCTTGTATCTGGGACCAAGTGCATATTTACAAGGTTTGAGGGGACAGAAAGATAGAATGACTGCAGGAGCCCCACTGACCCACTTCTATTGTGTGTGGCTTCAGTTACCCATGGTAAACTGAGGCCCAAAAATGTTAAATGGAGGGGGTTGAAGATTTTTAGTTCAAGTAGTAGAGCACTTGCCTAACAAGTGCAAGGCCCTGAGTTCAATCCCCAGCACCCCCCAAAAAAAATTAAATGGAAAATTGAAGAAATCAGCAACTCATAAGTTTCCAAGTGCACGCTGTTCTGAGAAGCATCGTGAAGTCTCCTGCCCCTGCTTCCATCTAGTGTCATCTGTCTGTCTAGGCATCTCCCATCTCCACTCTGTTGCTCCTTGCTGTCGGTCACTTCGAGGCTGACCCAGTTGTCATTAGTGACAGTCACTGTGCTGTGGGGAGGTGTTCGAGTTACCCCCTTTTACTTAATAATGGTTCCAACCTGCAGGAGCAGCATGCTGACTGCTCACGTGTGCCAAAGAGAAGTCGGGAAGCAGTTTTGCTAAGTGCAAAGGCAAATGCCCCTGACTTAGTAAGGAAGGAAAACCCCGGAGGTTGAGGTTGCTAAGATCCATGGCAAGAGTCGATCTTTTGTGAAGCTGAGAAGGGAAAACTTCCTGCTGTTCACTGTTGCATCTCACACTGCAAAAGGTTTAGCCCCCCCACACGGTAAGTGCACCGTCAGGGTGGAAAAAGGGTTAAGCTGTAGGGACAGGTATTATTCGTGGCCTTCGCCATGTCCTGGGGCTCGTGGTGGGGGGGATATTGGTAGCACATGCCCACATTCATAATGGTTATACTTAAGGAAGACAAAATTCAATACCTGAATCACCTACTTTGTGCTATTGGGCAGCAGCCTAACTTTCCTGAGTGTGTGTGTGTGTGCACGTGTGCGTGTGTTTCTTACCTGTGCAATTGGAATGTTAATACTTTTATAAAGATGTTCAGTGAGAAAATGCCTTAACATAATTCCTATAAGATATTAGCTATTATTATTATTATACTGTCACTTTGTCTATAATGTTCATTGTAACTATGCAATTTAGAAAACTGAATAACAGCCCAGAAAGTTACTTGTTGAGCATAGATTTTTTGTTTTGTTTTGTTTTGTTTTTGTTTTTGGTGTTGGGGCTCAAACTTGGGGCCTTGAGCTTGCTAGGCAAGCGCTCTACCACTTGAACTAAATCCCCAGCCCTGAACATAGGATTAAGAGTCAAGAATTTAGATGTTCTTAAAAACTGCTTCCACTGGGCCAAACCCCAGTCCGCTGAGTAAAGAACACAGGACCCGGGTCTGCATGTTCTTTACTGGGGCAGAGTCTACTGCAGTGTTAATCTTTGGCTTCTATTTTTCTGTATTTATGAAGTCACCACTTGGGGATTCTAATTTATTTGGTTATGGTTGTATTTAGAAGCAACAAAGGAATCACTCTGATTTCCTTTCTTGGGTTTGGCTTTCCAAACATCTTTTGCGGGTTGATGTATTACACTTCCCCGAACAATCTGTCCTCTGCTTCCACAATTGAGAGGCGAAAATTTAAAAAATTATCACTCTGGTTTTGTTCGTTTGCTTTTGGAGTGCTGGGGATGAAGCTGGGGCCTGGGACCCCTGAGGGAACCCCCAACCCAGGAAGTGAACTCTGCCTGGGGGACCTGGCTGTGACCGGGGAGACAGGCAAGGTCCTTCTCACGCGTTGCTGTGTTTGTCTTTCTCTCTTTGTGTGTCTGGCGCAGGGATCGACATCCTGAAGCTGGTGGCGGCCCAGGTGGGGAGCCAGTGGAAGGACATCTATCAGTTCCTGTGCAATGCCAGCGAGAGGGAGGTGGCCGCCTTCTCCAACGGGTACACTGCTGACCATGAGCGGGCCTACGCCGCGCTGCAGCACTGGACGGTGCGCGGCCCCGAGGCCAGCCTGGCCCAGCTCATCAGCGCCTTGCGCCAGCACCGGCGCAACGACGTGGTGGAGAAAATTCGGGGGCTCATGGAGGACACCACTCAGGTATGGAGTCCTGGTCACAGTCTCTGCTTTCACTTCCCTGGGCGTGGGCGGGGGCAAGCAGTGTCTGATCCCAGCCCTGCGTGCACACAGCCCGCTCCTCCTAGGGCAGGGTCGACAGGGTCCCAGGAGTCAGTGGACTCTTAATGTATAGAAATGACCTTCTTGAGGGCTGGGGATTTAGCTCAGTGGTTAGAGTGCTTGCCTATAAGTGCCAGGGCCTTGAGTTCGATCCCTGGCGCACACACACACACCAAAAAAACCCTAATGGTTAATGTGTTTTTGTGTTCATGAGGCCGAGACACCTATGTTATGTTCTCAAGGAATTCACCTTTGTGGTTTTTCTTATGTTTGTCCAGACAGCTGGCCCCTCATAGCCACATTGGCTGCTGAGCCGTTGAATTAAACACATCCAGAGGCCGACTGTGCCCTTATTTGAGATCTGAAGGTGTGTTTTTTGGGGGGCATTTTTGTCTTTCAAGGTCAATGTCTAAACTGAATCCAGCTGCCAGAATTATGCAGAATGAAGGGAAGATAGTTAGAAGTTACAGCAACTTTGCCAAAGCTATTAAAAAAAAATGAAAACTTAGCACAGTATTTCAAGTTGTATATTATCTCCTTTTACGTCCTTTGACTTGGACTTTTTGTGTCTCTATTTAAAGACTATCTCTTGTAATAAGCATATACCTAAGGTTTTTTTCTTACATCCAGTCTCGTAGCTTAGTCACTTGGAAGATCTCAGTGTGAGTGTGATTACTTATATTTGGGTTTAAATCTATGAATTTATTCTTTTATATTTGTCCTGTTCTCCTCCTCCCCTTGCATCAAGTCTTCTTTTGGATCGATCACATATTTCGTATTCTGTTTCCTCCTCTATTAGCTTGTTAATTGTACATTTTATATTTTAGTGAAACCCCTACAGATTACAGTATGCATACTTAAGTTAGGCAATATGTTCTAAATATTGAGTTTTTAGCATTTTTCAGATACTGCAACAACCTTGGAAGACTTGGATCCTGTTTATCCTTCTCTTGAATTTGGCTTCTTTGCCATGCATGAGTTTCAGTGTTGACCATTTAATAGCCCCAACACGTGTTTTGAAGGTGTTTTGCAGTCAGGCTTTGTACAGACTTACCTGCATGTTGATCTTTCCTGTTGCTTTATGTATCTTCCTGCAGCTTCAGCTTCTACCTGGCATCATTTTTTCTTTTGCCTGGAGACTTCTTCGCAGTGTAGGTGTCTTCCGATAAACTCTGTTGTTCTCTGTCTGAAAAATAAATCAATTGCCTTATTTCACTGTAGTCTTTGAAGCATAGCTGGAAGTAGAGGTTTAGCTTGTCATTTATTTTCTTTCAGTCCTTTAGTGCCTGAGTTTAAGTTTTTCCTATTCAACAGCAAAGGAAATGAGGTGATTTCATTTTTAAATCTATGTTATGTAACAAATTCTATGCACACTATTATGCCAGACATTCTGGGCAATGCATGGATGAGGGAGACAAACTCACTGCAGTCAGGGAAGTGCAGGAGAGGAGACTTCCTGTCTGCAGATTTATATAATTTAAGGCCATGAGCCCAGAGGTGGACTGAGGGCGTGCCGGCTGCCGGTACTGGAGGAGGGGTGTGCAGATGGGTGCCAGGTTCAATTCCTGACCCAAGAGTCATTGCTTCGGGGACCCTAGGTAAGGTGCCTGGCCTCTCTGCCTCAGTTTCCTTACGACCAGATGGGAAGCAGTGACCTTGCGGCTTTGGGAATGAGGGTGCTTGACCCCCAGGAAGTACTCGGGTGTTTACTATTCTGGGTTTACTATGGATGGTGGTGGTGTTGATTTGTAGGTAGTAGGGAATCTTAGTCCCTTCCTGAACCACACGGGGGACCTTTGTACCTTTGTCGTCCTCTCCCTCCGCCCCTCTCTCTCTAGCTTTTGTGTTGGAGACTGGGTGGCTTTGCTCTCTGTAACCCACTGGGACAATAAGCACTAGGCAAGAATAGTGTTTCTACTTGGCCTGCAGAGGTGACTCCATACGCTCCCTGATTTTCCTGCCTACAGCTGCAGGATGCAGGATGCAGCTGTTCTTATCTGAGTCTTTCCGAGACCAGCTATTTTCAGAAATATAGCACAGTGAGGGTGCATCCAGGCACATACCAGCTGTGCACTTGACCATTGGCTCTTTGGCTGTTGAGACTTGTCTTTGTCTTTAGTTTTCCGGTTGGTCCTTTCTGAGGAGACAGAAGTGGCTGTCTGAGCCCCAAGCGCTGGAGTCCTAAGATGTAGCTCAGTGTGCATCCAGCCTGCTCTCCACTGTCACTGCAGTGTGGAGGTCGTTTAAGGTCGCGTTCCTTCTGAGCAGGGTGTGACCAAGGACTCTGGAAGCTTCTGGGGTGGGAGGAGAAGAGGACACACTGGCCCGAGTACACTTCGCGTCAGAGGTTGTTGGTGTGTGCAAGGCAGCTGCGTCTATGAATAGCCATTAGATGTTGGGTGACATTTCAGGCTCATCCACTTATTATCATATTCCGGGTTTCATTCAGTTTGTCAACAGTGTTTTCTCGAGTACCACATGTGTGCCCGGGACTAGGTAAAGAAGAAAAGTGATCCCTGCCTTTCAGCTGCTCACTGGCTGGAATGGAAACACATGTGCAAATAATTACAATTTCGGTAACAAGCAAATAACAGAAATGTGCATGAGGAATTACAGGACGGCTTCAAAAGGAAGTAGTGCTTGCCCCACCTGAAAAATACACAGAAAACGAGAACAGATATGTATTTGTCTATTTGAAAGTCATTAAAAAGCAGACTATGGTTTCTTCCAAGACTGTATGGTGCTCTTTTCCCCTGAGATTTTCTCATTTGCCCTACAAGGAAGCCTTATCTGCCTTCTCATGTGAAGGGCTACTTAAACGTTAGACTCTGCAAAGGGCCTGTTGTTCTCCTCCTCTCGGGAACAAGCTTTTCAGAAACTCCTGATTGTTCTGGACTATTAAAGGTGCAGGAGTGAGGTTCTAACGTCCCACTTAAGGTCAGGCGCTCCAGTTCCAACTCTGACCTTCCCAGAGCCAATGGAGAGACTGATGGATTCAGGAATTTGACTCTGTCCCCACGCATTGGGATCGAGTCCTGCTTTTCCACTCCCAGTATAACCTTGGGCTCATTCCATTACGTCCCCAAGCCTCAGTTTCTCTGTCAGGGTCTTGGAAGGATGTAGTGAGAACTGGAGAGATGGGCCTCAGTAGCCAGTCCTGCACTTGGCGTCAAGCAGGGCCTGGCAGATCTTGGTCATTGTTTTGTGTCGAACAAGCGCGCTTTGTGAATGCACATTAAGGAGAAAGAGACTCAGCATCTGTGAGCTGTCTGTGGCCGACCCTCCCCATCTGGGTGTTTACATCTGTGCTTATTTATCGCATTTCCAAACAGGTCTAGGTAGGTGTTATACTTAAGATTTATTACTGTCTTTTATTAGACCACACACCAATTGTCAGATGTGCCATTGTTATGTGTGTAGCTGAGAAAGAAATAAAAACATTGCCATTAGAGTTGTAAGATACATTCCTACCTCAGAGATGTTAAAATGTGAAAAAATATGCATCATAGAATTGATGAAATATGGAATTTGAATTTGAAGTATATACAGGTCCTAAGGAGAAAAGCCGGGAAGTTGATTCTTGGAGTTTGATACTGATGTACACTCTCCTCAACACACACACATCGTTGTTGTTTTTGTTGGTATTATTACTACTATTATTGTTACTATCTTGAAGGGTGAGATGTTTAACTCAGGCAGTTTATTTAGGGAACATCAACAAAGCATCCAGAGATTCTCAGTGGGAAGAAACTGAGGCCTAGACCTTGGGACCTTGACATTTTTATAAGAGGGGTGACGCATGAGCTAAAGTTCAGAATGTATTCTGTGGAAATGCTGTGTCGGGGGTTGGAGTGGGCTTCTGTTTTTTCTGAGAAGCAGTGTCGCAACATTGAAAAAAGTCTGAGTCTGTTTGTTGATGACGTTTTCTATCTACCCTTCAATCCACACCCTTAACTGGCTTCCTCAAAAAGTGCATTGGGAAGAAATGAGAATCAATACTGTGAAAAGAAGCTTATTTTCTCTATCAGTTACTGGTGCTGGAGAACATTTTTCTTCTCAAAGCCAAACATATTAGGCATATTAGCTTCCAGCCCGGGCCAGCTCCCTTGCCCCAGGTGTGAGCCTGTCCCCGATCTGTTGTAACCCAGCGACTACTGTGGGTACACTTGCTGGTGAGGACTGTGTTGTGTACAGTGACTTTCAGTGTTTTAATGCTTTATTCCTTGCCATTTTCTTGAGAGAGACAAATGTCACTCCTGATCTTCTCATGAAAATTGGCCCTGTGGAGACCCAGATTTATCCACAGTTGCCATGAGTCAGGAGAGAGGCTGGAATGACCAGCAGTCAACTTACATAGAGATCTTTTGTTTTGATAATCACAACAGTACTTGTAAGGCTCTTCTGAGAATGATGTAAAACACAAAAGCTTCGTAGAAAAGATTCAATTACATAACAATAAATATATAAGATAGCAAACATCATCTGTAATTCCGAAGACAGTAGCTGGGGGACATAGTTTGCACCACGGGGTTCGTTTCCTTAAAAAAAAAAAATCTAGAATTTGAAAGGTAATGGAGAGGAAAATGAGCATTGTGAACAAGACAAAGAGGAAGAGTGCTTGTTTTGGGAAGACAGAAGGAAGGAAGAGCTATGTCCACTGCTGATGGGCATTTAAGTGAGTCCAGCTTTTAGGGAGGACAATCAGAATGAGTCTCCTCAAGTGTCTGCTGATTGCCCATGACTCCACTTGGAAGACTGCACCTTGCGCACACCCACATCCAGCCAGTGAAGCAAAGACTATCGGTGTTCATGGTGCTTCCCGTGTAATAGCCCATGCAGTGTCATTCCCTAGACAGCTGGTTGTAAGTCACCAATGTCATACAGTAGGGTGGCGAGCGCTTGGGGAAGGTGTTGTCCGCTGCATCTGCTCACGAGCTGTTTGAAGGCTGGCTGGGCACGTGTGCGTCACAGACTGATGCTGTGCAGGCATGGGCCCTCCCAAGAGCGTATGGGACACTGACGACAGTGGTCACACCCCAGGGAGGGGACCCGGCCAAGAAGGGCCTTTGGAATTGTGTCCCACGTGGACTGGAATTCTGGCCCCAACCGGCAGAACCCAGTTTATGGCTTTATTGGTAATTCTCAATAGCGTTATCTAGTTCCACAGCCCTAGTAACAGGACAAACGTGAACCTTCTAATCAGTGTCTCGAGTGTCCTGTGACTCAACTGTTGTGTTCTTTCTGTCCACAGAGACTTAAGGCTCTCTCTAAAGGCTTGTGCAACTTGTTTTCGTGGGTAGAATTGTGCACAGGGGGAAGGAGGACTTCCTGATAGACCTCCCTGAGTGAAGGTTAGGAGGGAGGGAAACCCTAATTCCCAGCGGAGCTCAGCCTCCTAAGGTACCAGTGGTCCTTGGTCATGTGTTCTGATGCGAGTGGGCTCAGGTCTGAGCCAAGAAAGTCCACCTAGGAGCCGTATTTCTTCGTCAGAGCACAGCGGGCGGGGCGCCTTCTCCCTGTACCCTCCAGACCCAGCTGGTTATCACCAGCCCTGCAGCTTCGGGCAGCTCTACTGGTGGGTTTTCCTAGCTTCCCGGCATCCTGGAAAGGAACAGCAGCCTTGCTTAGGGCCACCATTGACTTCAGTGTAGTCTGTGGGGTTCAGTTTTGAAGTGAACTCTTTGAAATGATCAGAGTTGGTAGATGATGTTTATCCACAAAATTGAAATGAACTCCTAAGTAGAAATGATCAGAAGTTGTAGATGACCTATATCCATAAAATTACATCCCACTACCTTGATTTGGGTTTGGGATACTTAAGAGAGAAACACCCTGGGGCCGGTGGAGCTTACTTAAGTGAGGCTGCACTTGGAACAGATTGCTTTTGTTACTCTGTGCTGGAACAGATCTTGGGTAGGTGGAGAAAATTTAAGAGAATTCCCCAGTGATGTTGGCATTTTCCCGTCCTAATCGTGGGGTTCTCATCCTGTGGGCTCTGCACTGGTTCCCCATCTGGGGAAGGGCTGGGGTCTGCTCTTAGCAGAGAAGCACACCTGCTCTTGTCTCCTGGGGCCTTGGGCTGAGTAGGAGAACAAAGCTAAACAATCAGAAGCCCAGGAAAAGTTTGGGGATTTTTTTTTTTTTATCTTAGGGTTATTTGGCTCTTAGCCTTTTCTTTTCAATTTTTTAAATTAACTTTTAAACATGAGACTTATAAAACAAAGAAAAATTGAAAGCACAGTAGAGCACTCATAGACCTGCCACGGAGAGCCCACAGTTATTTACATTTTGACATACTTGCCTTACGTATGTTGTGTGTATATCCATGTACCCCATTTCTAAGACTTTCTTCACATTTTTCCTAACTGATGATAATCCTTCGAATTGGGGGCCAGGATTTTCTTATTTTCCTTAAGTTTTTCCATTTTTCTTTGCAAAATATTTTTTCAGAGTAAATTTGAGTTATTTTGGACAAGATCCTTGCTCTGGGGTGGGTTTGAAAAGAATTCATACTCAGAATAATCATTTAGAAGTCATTGTCTTGTGTCATGTGGGATTTTAAGGAAACCTACCTCTTTTAGCCTTTTTTATTTCAGGGGCTGCTTGTGTTTTATTTATAAAAGGAGACAATATAATAAATGGATATTCAGTGGTATATGAACTCAGACTGAATAGATTCAGATACATTTTTTGTGACCAGGCTGCTGACTCTCTTTAGCGCAACTCTTTTTGTATCTGGAGCTACATAGATTTGGAAAACGCAAGTGCTCTTTATTAATGGACTCCGGCTTTGTAACACAGGGACCAATACATTCAGGTATCGAGAAATACATACATGGCAAGTAGAGTCACACTTCTCTTTCCAGGGCTCAATCTAAAGTTCCCACATAGACCTATTGATGGTCCAGAATCTGGCTTGGTCTTGATTCATATGTGGTTGGGACAAGCTTAGATAACATCATAATTCTTAAATAGTTGTAATTTTATTTTTACTTGTGACTAATTCCTTTGAGATGAACTTTCAGTGGAAATTGACTTTGTTTGTTATTTTAAATAGTCACCCGTCTGTTGGGATGTTCAGATAGAAAGCAAAGACGCTGGCCCACATTGCAGGGCTGGCATGCATGGACCTCCCTGTATCCCAGGGCGTGGTGAGGACCTCAGGACCTTGCAGCTTGCTCTGGACCCTTCCTGTGGCCAGAGGATGGGGCAGTTCCCTGCGATCACGTGACTGCCGTGATCAGTTACTCTATGCCAGCTCCTCTGAAAGCTGTGGGATCCAGACACGGAAGTGGTGTGGCTCCCCAAACAGGGTGACTTGTGAACTAGACAGAGCCAGGCTTGAATCCAAGTGCTGTGACCCTGGACAGGTAACTGAGCCCTCATGGAGCTTCAGTCTCCCCTCTATAGAGGAAGCCGGGGCCTCGGCCGCAAGCCCGCTGCGGCGAGCTCGGGCTGAGTCGTCTAGCGTGGCCCTGGTAGGGCTCCTTCCTCCGGTCCTTTGTGTTTGCAGTGGCTGGTGAAAGCTGTGGAGCTCCTGTGGAACAGCAGTTCGTTGGCACTGGATTTAGCAAATGGGCTTTGCAAAATTGTAATCAAAGTGATAGAGATTCTCACAAATGTGTCATAGAATTCTCCTATGTTAGTGTTTCCAGGCAGGTACACTTGATTAGCTGAGGTCTAGAGGGAGCGTCACCGGAAAGGGTACCTTGTGCCTGGGAGGAGCTCTTTCTGGAGGCCGTGGGGCAGATCTGGCTCCATCCAGGGAAGGAGGGCTGGGGACACCTGCTGGGTAGTGCAGGAGCCAAGGGGTTAAGCTGGCCATTTAGCAGCCTAAGTAATTAATGCTGCATTTTAGGAAGTCACTCATGCATCAAAGTTGTTCATTAGTTTCATGAAAGCAGATTGTGCAATCACAGGGAGACTGTAAATGGGTAGCCATTGAAAATAACTCGGTGGTGAACCTTAGTTAAGGAAACCAGTTGGGGGTAACTTGGGAAGGACAAAGGGCTGGGAGGGTGGCTGAAGAGAATGAAACAGCAATGGTAAGACAACAGTTTGAAAGGAAGGAACTTACAGATGACCTCACCTGATCTTGTAGTTTAGAAATAGGGAAGCAGATCTGAGGAGGAAAGTGGTCTTCCTGAGGCCACACAGCTAGTTAGTGGGGTGCTTCCTTTCTTCACTTGCAGTGCTTTTCCGGAATTTTGCAACTTTGATTTTTAGGAGTGGGCTTTGTGAACAGGAAGTGTGTGCTGAAAAGATGCCCCCAAGGCTGAGGTTTAGGCCGTTCCTGATTATAGGATGTGCTGAGGAGAGAAAGAAAAGTAGTCTAAAATCTTGTTTCACCTGGATCCACCATGCCATGAACATTCCTGGGAGCATTTTCCTTTACCACTCATGGCGCTGCTGTCCCAGGCCTTTACCACGTGGCGCCCTGGGAGAGACTGGTGAGCGGGAAAGCAAGTTTTCCGGAGAGGATTACTTTTGAGTATCTGCTCCTGGGTGTGACTTGGCTGAGTCCCCAGAGCGGGCACTTCCGTTTAAGAGCTCTGCTCGGCAAAGGGCACTGATAGGATGGGAGGAGGAGACGGCACGGCTCATTCCTCCGGAGACCACATACGGGTCACACCGTTGTTCTCACAAGCACTGCTGCGAACCTCAGGAGCTCAGACATGCTCAAGGTCCCGGGTTCCAGGGGGTGCTCTGCTCACCCAGGCTGCTGAGGCGGCTCCTCGTGCTCAGTGCTGGTGGCACCCAGCAAGGACACCAGGTCACAGGGAGCTATAGGCATCACTCAGCTGTTGGTAAGGTGAGCCGTTTATCTCCCTTCCCTTATCAGTTCAGACTAATAAGAATCTGGAAGGACTGAGTGTCCCTGCAGAAAAGCTAATCAGGAAGGCATCTGGGTCCCTGTGGTCAAAAGCAATCCCACGCCCTTGTGTGCACACAGTCTGACCGCTCTGGTTTGGGCTGCTTGGAGCTCGCCCTGAGGGCTTCTCTCCAGGTCTGTCTTCCTGTCTTCCTTGTTTCTCAAGCTAGTCTTCTGAGTGAGCGTGGTTACTTCATGGCTTAAAAGCAGAAAGAACCGAAGTTTTCAAGTTTCTCCAAAGTGGCTTTAAATACCTGGTGGTCTCCTTACCTTTATGTCGCAGTTTCCCCAGAGGTCTTTCTGCTCACTCAGCGTCTGTCCTGCCAATAAGTCAGGGTGTAGGGACCCTTTTGTGGCCGCGAACACTGCACAAAAGTACAGAGGCGCTCAGCAACCCTTTTTCTTGGCTACTGATAGAAATACGTTGCCGCAACCACAGCATTTCCAAGTCAGCAGAAGGAAATACGCTTATCAGGAATGACAACTTTGAAAAATAACATGTATTGTTTTCCTAATTACAAAATTATTATATTCTCATAGAAAATTTGCAGATCTCAAAGAGGCTTAAGGCATAAATTAAGTAACTCTACTTTGTGACTATTTTTTTTGTGTGTGTGACTATTTTGGTAAGTTTCTGCTCAAAGCTTTTTAACAAAGGTGGGGATCCTCTTCGATGAAAATCTGGCTTTCTTGTTAAATTGTTTGTCTCTTAGTATCTAAATCTCACTGTAGATGGCTTTCGTTTGCTATCAATTCTTAATACTGACTCACGAACTTTCATAATTTCATAAAACAATTTATGTTACGCACCACAAGGACTCAATTTTCTAAGAGACATCACAGGTCACACTACGCCTACTATATGTGTAGTGTGGTACATCAGCTTCGATAGATGTTTAAGTATTAGGTAAAGGGAGGAAAGAAGTTAAGTTTCTGTGAGCCACTTTTCCCCCCAGGGAGAAAATACAGATAACTTTTAGAGATTTGAATGCAAGCAGCTTCTGTTGCACAAAGCGGGAGATAGATACTCAGGAGCTGAGCCGATTTCTAGGAAGATGGTTGTCCTGTGGTCTCTGCCAGCCCGTTGTGGGGACGCTGAGACATCCCCGGGGGTGCTCCCTAGTGCCTGGCTCCTTAATTCCAGGGGAGCATCCTTTCAGCACCCGTCTTTCCAAATTATGCTGGAAATCACGGGCTTGGTTCCACTGATGAACCCTTTCGGCAAAATTATGGGGGTGGGATTTAAATTAGATTTAAAGTTTTGAAATTTCAGGAAATAGGTGGGCGGACTTCTTAGTCTGTGGCATGTGATTTGTGGGTGGGAATTTCTTTTTTAAGCTAGAACAGTGCACTATATTGATGGACCATGTCTTCCAATGTAGTGTCCCTGAGAACCGGAGTACAGACAAGCGCTCTTTGTCCCCTGAGTGTAGAACAAACGTGTGTTGGCACGAGCAGCCGTGTGCATTGTGGGGAGGGAGGGCACATGCCAGGGCCAATTGAATTAGGAATTTGAAAGTATACAGCAGACTTGTCTGAGGTCGGGGGGGGGGGCGCCTCTGGGAACTCATAGCGCCCCAGCCTGGGGCTGCTCGGGAGGGCAGCAGGGTGTGGGGGGGGGGCCCAGAGGAGCACCTGGCTGCAGTAAGCCGGGTCTTCACTGTGTTCCACGTAGGTGTCGGCTTTGGGTCTTGTGCAAGTCTTCAGTGCCGTGCTTTGAAATGAGAGTTAGGGTCTTGGTTTCAGAAGTTGAAGCCATCTCCCCTGAGCATATGATGGTACGAGGAGGGTTCGCGCAGAGAGACCAGCCGCTCTGGAACGTGCACGCTGCTCCCCAGACTCTGCTCTGCGTGGTCTGGCCAGCCCATTCCCAGATTTCTATCCAGCCATGCGACAAGAGACAATTAAAAGATGAAGTCATGGCCTGTGTCCGAGCCCTCTTGGGACCTGTGTCCTTCTTTCCCCCATAGTCACTCTTACCCCTGGGACAGAGCCTGGTCGTGCCTCACCCGGCTGAGCAGCCCCAGCTTTGATTCCGCCTCCCCTCGTCCACGCTGCACCGCCCAGCCAGTATGAAGCTGAGCTCACCGTCGGCACCTGAACCGGCGCCTCTGATTGCTTTGTCATTTACTGTCCCTCTGCTTCTGCTGCCCCTCCACGTGACTCAGGCTGAGACACCTTCCCCACCCCACCCCACCGGGTCATCCCCTTCCCATTCTCAGTAGCACTTCCCCTGAGCTGGTTTGGAATGGAGTCAGGAACCTGGCGTGTGACCGTAGTCCTGCTGCTTCCTGGTGGCCTCGTGTGAAAAGACACCCACCTCCCAGGGCTCCGAGTCCCAGCTGTGCAGAAGGGAGGGTCACTGTGCCAGCTGCGGCGACAGAGCAACAAGGGCTGGTGGCTGGCCCTGCACAAACAAACGTATGCTCCCATTTACTGGTCAAGAGTGGGCAGGGCGGAGCCTTCTCGGGCCTCTCTCCTTGCTGGCAGGTGCCTGCTCACTGTGCCTTCAACGCTTTCCTGCGTGTATCTGTATCTCAGTCTCCTTCTTAAGGACTCAGTCATCTTGCTGTAGAGCCACCCCCTATGCACTCGTTTTATCTCAACCTGTCATGACTGTGTCCCCAAATACAGTTCCAGTCGGAAAGCCCGGGGGCGAGGACCTTGACACTGGTATTTGCAGGGGCACAATTCAGCTTCTAACAGAGGGGTCACTACTAGATAATGCCCAAGGCCCCTTCCAGGTTTGCAAAGTTGTATTTTAAATTGAGGTTCTTGGGGCTGAGGATTTAGCTCAGTGGTTAGAGCGCTTGCCTCACAAGCACAAGGCCCTGAGTTCGATCCCCAGCTCAAAAAAAAAAAAAAATAAAAATTAGGGTTCTTTCTCCTTGCATTCCTGTCCAGTTCCACACTCTCAAGTAACAGCTCAGGGCAAATGCTTTCTGATCTTTTCTTTTTTAAATTTAATTAACTAATTTTGGGGGGAGGTAGGTTCTAACCTCAGGTTTCAAAATCACAATCTTCCTGCCTCAGCCTCCCGAGTAACTGAGACTACAGCTGTGCTATGCCAAGCTTCTAATTTTTCTTTTTTTCGAGACAGAGTCTTGCTATGTAGTTCAGGCTGGCCTTGACCTCTCAGCGAGCCTCCTGCCTCAGCCTCCCGAGTGCTGGGATTACAGGCATGCGCCACCATGCCCAGCTGAAGTTTAAAAGTGTGTGTGTGTGTGTGTGTGTGTGTATCCAGCAATAATGTGAATGTTATAGACAATTGAAATAGGAGAATTAAAAAACAGTAAGCGGAACAAAAATACACCTGAGAAGAGGCTTAATTTCACTGTTTTTATCGCTGTATAACTTCTGATGTATGTATGTAATTATCTTTAAAACGTTTTCTACCTCTCGCAGCTGGAAGCAGACAAACTGGCCCTCCCGATGAGCCCCAGCCCAGCGAGCCCCAGCCCGGGCCCCAGTGGGAGGCAGGAGAACGCCACTCTCCTCACGGTGGAGCCGTCGCCCCTGGACAAGAACAAGGGCTTCTTCGTGGACGAGTCCGAGCCCTTGCTCCGCTGTGACTCCACGTCCAGCGGGTCCTCGGCGCTCAGCAGGACGGGCTCCTTCATTACCAAAGGTAGGAGCGGCAGGTGCCGGCTCCGGGGCACCCAGCCCAGCTACACCCGAACCGCCCAAGTGACCTGTCCCGAGCTGCCCCTGGCCAGGAGGGCCACGTCACTGGCTGAGGTGGACGCACCTAGCAAACCGTACAGCTGCCACGGCCTGGCCCTGCGGTGTCAGGAGGCGTTAGTCACCTTTATCTTCACACCGCTATCAGAAGTGTTTCGGGGAAAAGCAGAAGATGTAGTTGAGCAGGTTTTTTGAAAATTATTTACCAGCCTTGGATCTAAAGATTTAAAGTATAACTAGTCTTGAGAATCAAAAGGACAATTTTAGTCACTTAAATAGATCCTAATGTTCATGCTATTAGATTGAAAATAATATTTTAAAATAATGTTCTAAACATTGAAAATAATGTTTAGATTGTTCCTTTTGGTAACTAACTTGCCGCTTTTGCCTTGGAATAATAGGGTAGGGGATTCACAGACACACTGTTTTGATGACAGATTGTTAGAAAGGGCCTAGTTTGGGGGCAATTCTATTTAGATTTTAGTGAAAGGAGTATATTTTATACTACGTATATTTATAAAACATTTTATATAGTAACCACTTTGTGTATTTATGTTAACCTATTGTTTATTTATATAAAATAATTATATTGTAATTTATATGTTGTTACAGATAGTGTAGGGAAAGGTACAGTTCCTCCCCCCGGTGTAAGGTGTGACCCCGAAAGCATGTTTTCTGGTTTCTGTGCTTTTATTCTCTCAGAGTTGAAAGCTTTGCTCAGTCCAAGAAGCCGGCTGCTCCAAGTTAGGACTTTGATCGTTTGGCCAGAGGCTGGATCAGTGGCTTTCTTTGTTTAGTAGATCCGTTGCAGATGGGAAAACTGATAAACGTAGGACAGCATTTCTGAGTTTCAGAAGAAGTTAGGAATCACTTGAGTCTAGACACGCCACATTAATGACGCGTCTACCACCCATCTTGGCAGGTCCTGTCTGATCCTTACACGCCTACGAGGCTGCTCTTGCTGCTGTCTTGTGTGCAATGCAAGTGCAAACTCTCATGCGCTCTACACTGTGCCCGACAGAGTCCCTTGCACGCCGGGGAGGGGAGGCCGGGGAAGGGCGGACACCCCTCTCGGGCAGCTCCTGCCCAGCACAGTCCTTCCTTTTTCCTCCCTCCCGCTCTCTCCCCACAGAGAAGAAGGACACGGTGCTGCGGCAGGTACGACTTGACCCCTGTGACTTGCAGCCCATCTTCGACGACATGCTGCACCTCCTGAATCCCGAGGAGCTGCGGGTGATCGAAGAGATTCCCCAGGCTGAGGACAAGCTGGACCGGCTGTTCGAGATCATTGGGGTCAAGAGCCAAGAAGCCAGCCAGACGCTCCTGGACTCTGTGTACAGCCACCTTCCCGACCTGTTGTAGAACATGGCAGCGCTGCGCTCTGCAGATTGCCTTGGTGGCAGGGTGGTTTCGTTTGGTTTCTTGCTCCTGGTTTTGGTGTATGTGTGTGTTTGACAGAGTCTATGGCCAGTGTATGAGTTCTTATCTCACCTTTTATTTTATTTTCCCCTTCTTCTTTTTTGGTCCTCTGGGAAGTTAGTTTATAACCCTTTGCAAAGTATAACTGTTGCAGAATACCCACTACTAAATTTTTTATAAGTTCCAATTTCTCTCTGTTTTTGCCTTCTTACATATTTTCTAAATTGTTCTGTGCACTTTAAATTCACGTAACTGACCGTAAATGCAGTGTGACTTTTTCTACACACTGGATTGTGACGCTCCTCTGAAAGTGTAACAGCATCTTGTGGATTCTATAAGCAGTCTTCATGTCTTTCAACATCTATGTCTACTTTTTTTTTAATATTATTGCTATTTTTATTACTGTTTGTCCTTTACCGATGTTCTTAGGGATTAAGGAGATCTGAGATCCTGTTGAGTTACTGTAATACAATCAGACCTTGTGTTATCTTCTCGATATTCCTTGTCGCACACTTCATATTCACGGCTGAAACTTGACCACACTATTGCAGACCAAATGGTTTTGGCCTGGACACTGTGTAGAATGCCTGATTCCTTGTGCTCCTCTTCATGCTAACACGCTCTGGGCTGGAGAAATGGCATCCTTAAGCCACCAGGACTGGCTATTTCAGTGGCTTGACATCTGGGCCACCAAAGAACTTGAACTTCATCTTTTAGGGATTGAGTTCTTCTGGAACACATTGCTGCACTTTGGAAAGTCAAAATCGAGTGCCGGGGGCATGTTTTCCATAGAATTTGCCCAGCTTTGCTTTAAATGATGTCTTGTTTTTTATACACACATAGTCAATAGGTCCAGTCTGCCCTCAGGCCTTGGTCTTGTTGGGTCTCCTCCATCAATCACTATAATTAAAAATGGCTGCAGCTGTAAGAACTCTCGTCTGATATATTTGCAACTATGCGCCCTTATAAACCTACCTTCTAATGCTCAGTGGTCAGGTTCTAAAACAAAGGTTGCGTGGCCTCCCTTTGTGCCAGTGGAGTTTGCAGGTAGTGGTGAGAGACTGGTATCAGAAAAATGCCTTCAAGTGTACTAATTTATTAATAAATATTAGGTGTTTGTTACTTGAGTCGTTTGATGTTTTTAATCCTTAACTCTCTTGCTGTCTGTGTGCTTTTGGAAAAGTATGTGTGTTTTAAAATCCTCAGCCGCTGTAATTTGTAAATCATGCCAAGAGGAAAGATTCCATTGGGAAAGTCCCCTAGAAGTGTCTACAGAAAGAGTGTGGTGAAAATTACCAAGTGTTTCTTGGCCTCTGGACACCCAACATGGGCTCTTCCTTTTGAGGTTGCCCCTGTTTAAATCCTGAGGATTTGGAGGGACGGACTAGAGTGAGGGGTGGAGAGAAGAACTCCGAGTTGGGACTTAGGGTGTGTTCTTATTATTTCCATCTCAGAAATCAGCCTCTACTGGAAGTATCTACACAATTGAGTTCAGAGGACTTTTTTTTTTTTAATTTTTATTTCTTTCCTGTAGTGGAGATGAACCAAGGACTCCTGGAGGCTCGGTGGACACTCATGCCTAGGCTGCAGCCCAGCCCTTCAGAGGGCTTTGTGGGTGGTGAGGCAGGGAGGTCTCACGGGTGGGATCTACCACATCGGATTTCTCGTGCATGCACCCCACAGGCTGGAGTCCTGGCTGTACAGAATTCCAATGTCCACAGCAATTTTAAGTTCCTCTTGCAATGAGAAGCTGTGTACTTTGACGTGTTCTGGTTTTCTCTGCTTCCCCAAAGTTGGTTTCTAGAGAACCATCCAGACCTTTGGTCTCACTGGTTTTCACACTAAGTTTTCCTTCCTTTCCTTGCCAGAAGGCAGCAAAACTGTCAGGAAAGAAATCAAGCTAGCATGACCCAAGACAGAAGCAGAGAGAATAGATTTTGTTTTTCAGAGGACTTGAGGACTGATGCTTATTGTATGTGGGGGTGGCAAACAGAATGAAGGCGTGAATGCATGAATGAATGAATGAGCTTTATGGTTTAGAGACTATTTGCAGCTTGAGGATGCTTTCCTCAATAACCCACATTAACAGTTTTATACTTTACAAAGTATTTTTTGCACTATTTTTATTGAATCTTCTCAATAAGCCTGTAAAATATGTAGGTGTTATTACCACACCCATTTTACAGATGAAAAACAAACTGAAGCTAAGGAACTTGCTGAACTTTCAGCAAAGTTATAAAGCTCAGACTTGAATCTAGGTTTTTCTGATGGTCTGAATCCAAAACTTTTCATCTACTTAAGACCAGCAACCAGAAATCTTCTGTTGGCTGAAACTGACTAGAGGTTACAGTGATGAAATGCGTCTGGGTTAGAAGTTATATCCTACACGCCAGTTCAACAAACTCTCGCAAAAGTATAGGAGTGGGATTGGCCATCTGCGAGTGGCCCTGGGGGAGGCACATAAGCACTGTGGCTTAAACTTGAGCTACTGAATGTGCAGCTTTTCTGGAAGAAAATGTGATCTTTGGTTGCATTAGTAAAATACACAGGAAATTCACAGTAGAACTGACAACTGATGCCTGAACTTCGGGATTCCTCAGTGATCAGAGCTGCCTCCTTGACACGGCTCCCTGGGAGGTTCCTGGGCGAGGGTGGGGAGCCAGGTGGGTGACAGAGAGAAACGAACAAAATCAGAAGCCCCTCTGGGGAAATCTGAGTCAGATGATGAAGATGTGTAGGCAGGAGAAAAGCCGGCTTCAGTAATTCAGAGAGTGAAAGAAGAGACCATTTCTTTTTTAGAGAGTAATAAGCTTCCTCTAGGCTGATTTAGGCTAAATGCAATCAGCTCTGGCTGCTTTTCAAGGAAAGAATGATTCCAATGCAGGCAAGAAGTCATGCCTGGGTGGTTCTCAAACTTCCATGTAAGTAAGCATCCAGGAATGAGTCGCCATTAAAAAGGCAGATTCCCAGAGTGGGAATCGAGAGATTGGCAGCAAAATCCAGAATGAGCCTCCCATGCCAAATTTTGGGCCCCATCTAGAAAGCAATTTTAGAGTTTAGATCCTGGCTGTCAAAATCCCAGGACTGGCGGTCGCTGCAGTACCCAGACAGTGTGGGAAATGCTGGGACTTGAATGTGTGCCAGGATCACCAGGGTCCCTTGAATGCAGGTTCTGTTTCAGCCATTCTGGGTTCTGATGCTGTTGTCCTTCGGCTCCCTTGGGGTAGCATGTAGTGATGACCCAAGGAGATTTCCAGGTACAACCTATAGCTGCCATTTTCCATCCTGGCTGCACAGTGGAACTCACTGGGAGCTGGCCACCCCCACCCTGAGGGCATTAAGTCCCAGGGGATGGGACTCAGGCAGCAGCAGTTTTTAAAGCTTCCAGGAGACCCTGAGTTAAGAGCTTGGGAAGAAGTCAGGAGGCATCTTCCAGGATCAGGCTGGGGCCTGCACTGAGTGGGGACGTCCCTGTGTTTCTCTGTAGGCTGGCTCCAGGATCTACAGCCTGACTGTGAGATGTTGTGTCGCTATGTATTGACAGCTTTCTGTCACTGTGGCAAAAGACCTGATACACTCAATTTATAAGAAGGAAGGACTTCCTTGGCTCACAGTTCCAGAGGTTTCAGGCCGTGGTCACTGGGCAATGCTGCTTTGGACCTGTGGTGGCACAGAACACAGTGGCAGAGCATACAGAGAGGAGGCCTGTTCACCTTGGGGCTGCTGGGAGGCAAAGAGAGTGACAGGATGTGGTCAGGGTCCTGATTGTCCTTCAAGGGCACCTAACTTCCTTCCTCCAGGCCCCTCCTCCAGTTGGCCACCAAGCCTTCGCACGCGGGTTTTCAGGGTACGCCTCTGAGTAGAGCACAGTGCTATGGACTGATGCACCCCCAGGTGCTGACGGGCAGCACTGTAGAGTTTGTTACACTGATGAGCTCAGCTGCAACCAGCAGCTCTTCTGGAGCTCAGCACAGAAGGTGTGATTTGTCAAGAACACTTAGGAAGTGGTGGTTTTATGATTTATATCCCTATATATTTGGTAAAAGATTTGCCAGTCTGCAAAGAGGTGAAGTGAGAAATGGGCCATAAACCTGCATGGATGCCTCACAGGGCTCTGCCTTGCGCAGCCCATCGCCGCTTGGATCAACAGTCTCATCACACAAGGCCGAAGACATGAGAGGCACCATGTTGGACTTTGGCTTAGGAAAGGAAAAGTGGAGAGATTGTGGTCCTCACCTTCGGGAGGAAGCTCAGATGTCACGGAGAGGCCATGTGCTCTTTCTGCCGGAATTGGGGCCCGTGCCTGCTATTGGTGGCAGTGCCCGGATACCTCGGTACCTATCAATGCTTGTTCACGATTTCAGGCTCTCTTTTTGCCTGTTCTTGAAAGCTAGTAAAAAATAAGATCTAGGCATTTGGGCAAGGAGTGAATTGCGAAGAAGATTTTGCCCTATTTGTGCATGGAGCACATTTGGACGATGGAGTCCTGGGATTTGTGTGGATATTCACAGAGTATCCGGCAAGGGTGTCAGAGCAACACACACAAGACAGACACCAAGTGGCTGGGGCCCAGCAGCACAGCGCTTGCCTAGCAGGTCCGAGGCCCTGGGCCCAGGGAGAAGAACAGGCCTTCAGGGCACAGGAGAAGGAAAGCAAAGACATATTCTTGGCATGATTGTTCTTCGGAGCCTTTTGAGTTTTGTATCATTTGTATCATTGAATTTTTAAAAGCTGTAAGTAAAAAGAATTTAGAATATTTCCTGCGGCAGCCAGAGAAAGAAGCCCAAGGAGAGAGTTGCATAAGCCAGACTTGAAATGCTGGCAGTGGTGTGGTGAGGAGCCTTTCAGGCAAATTTCCAAGGGAACTGGGTGCTGCCCTGGTGTCTAGAAGCGGGGGCCGCCTGGGCCTCCCTGAGCCTCTTCTGAGCATCCTTTACCCGGACTTGCTCCCAAACAAACACTAAAGTCATGCGAAGTTTGTATGAAGAGAATTTAGACTCAGACATCTCGGGAGGAGGAGCTCAGGGACTTTTCTCTGGCACGGACATCTTTATGTTTCCAAGCACAGGAATGTCTTCTAGAGGAAGAATGTCAAAGGTTTCTTAAGGTCTTCGCTAATTCTCTGCCTCTCCAAAGGGAAAGCTCCTGTCCAGCTGGGGCACCATCCCGGGGAGGGGAGGGGGGCGGAAAGTGCCCTTCCGAGAGTCTGCGTGTGGCAGGTGTTCCTCATTGTGCCAGAAGTGTAGGAGAGCGGACTCCATCCCCCATTTCTGTTCCTTTTGTTTAAATATAGTGCGCCCACCCACAGAAATGCTCATTTCCTCACCCCGCTCATCCTCGAAACATTCAAACACCTACCAAGAGCCATGCGAGGGGCCAGAACACAAGGAGAACTTGACACCGGGTTATACCACGAGAAAAGGGCAGTGCCTGGTCACTGTTTAATCCTGGGCCCCCAGAGCTGCATGAGGAACGTGGGAGACATGCTCTGCATGCATGAACAAAGGAATGGGCCCAAGGAGGTGACTTCGAGGTGTGCACATGTTAGCAGGAGATACTCAGAGAAATATGGACATGATAGCGAGAAACTAAGAAATATGGACACCATTATCAAATGATTCCAAGTATAGGGAGATGATATGAAAAGAGTATTATGGGACCCAGGAACTCAATATGAGTCTAGGAAAAGGACTTCAAGACAGCTGGGTTGGGAGGTGCGGCGTGGAGCACAGCCAGGGAGCCAGGGAGGAGCTGCGTGTGGCAAATGCGGGGTGTGTGCTGCAGACAGAAAGGCAAAGGGGGAGGACTCGATTCCTGTCCTGCTGGGGCCTCTCTTATGACTCAGCCAAAACTGAATTTTTGAGGGGATCAGGAGGGCTCTTTCTCCTGATTACTTTCACCTCTTATGTTGACCGCCACTATCAGAGCATATTGCCACAGAGACATTCCCTCCCACAGCCCCCTCTGAACTACAGCTTCCCTTCCACCCTCAACCCCGGGCGACTCCTTCCACATGACACTTTTGTCCTCTAGAGAGTGTCATGGTAGTGGAATCACACAGTGTGCAGAATTCTGAGATTGGCTTTTTCCCACTCAGCATCATTCCCTGGCGATCTAACCACATTGTTGGTTGTTGCCTGTACCAGTCGTTTGTTCCTCTTTTTGTGGGGGAGTTGTGCTGGGGACACAACTC